>WHYT01016154.1:501798-513286 GCA_009806455.1 Tetrax tetrax
CCCCCTCCAAATGGGATTGAACAGATCTGCGCTCGCACGCGCCCAGCTCGCAGCCAAGCAGCATCTGACATTCACGCGCCGTGGCACGGCTGCTGCCGCTCGCCCACTCCCCCGCCTTGGCATCGCCCGTGCCTGGCGTTGCCCCCTCAAGGCCGCCGCACCACTCCGTGCCCAGCAGAACCCCCCTGCTCTCTCCAAATGCCCCCCCCCCAGACCCTCCTGGAGGGGCCCCACTCCTTGGCCCAGCCAGTCCCCAGTATCCCCCCACCAAGGGGGGTCCCCAAGGTGATTTCAGGGCTGTGACCAGGCTGAACGTCCCAGGGATGACGGCAGTGCCCGGCAGCAGAACGGCCATCCCAGCAGGAGCCCCGAGAGCCCCCGCGAAGGGTCGTGGGGGTCCAGGCCGGGCTGCGCCCCGCGGAGAACAGCACACAGCCCGCCCAGGCCAGGCTGAGACGCGTGAACCGCTCCCGCTAACAGATGGGGCGATTATGGCGTGAATTACTTGGGGTCTCACCGATAACCAGGTCACAGAGAGACCGATGGGCGGGCAGAGAGCTCCAAGAAATTAATTAAAAATAGGAAAAAAAGTTGTAGGCACAGCTGCATGGGAATAACGGATGAAGAGCCCCAAACCCATCACTGCCACCTCCAACGGCACCCAAACCCACTAGTGCCACCTCCAAGAGCAACCCCAGCCCGGAGAGATCCGCCCTCACGCTCCCAGCTCTCCCAAAACCTCACCCCTGCTCATCCCGCCCGGCGACTCCACAGCAGCAGAGCCCAAACCGAGGGGCCGCTCCAGACCCCAGGAGAGCCGGCGGCGGGAAGGGCGGGCACACCCGTGTCACCGTCACGGCAAGAAGTGTGCCGGCAGCGGGAACGTGCGCTCGAGCACGCCGGGGCCAGCTCAGCGCGTCTGAGCTTGGGTGGACCAAGCCAGCACAGGGACGGGAGGCAGGAGCCGTGCAAGCAGGGGCGCGGCAAGCACTGGCCTGGCCAGCGCTCGGCGAGCTGAAGACGACGCCGGCACCCAAGAGACATCTCGGTCGCTCACACCAAAACCCACCCCGCAGGGCTGCGTCCCCACTGCTCCTGCACCGGTGGGGTTAAGGCGTGCGATCCCCTCCCCGAGCCCCCGACGGGCGCCCACTCCCAAAGGCGACCGAATCGTTTTTACCGCCGGGAAGGCGGCGGCACCGTCAGAAAGCCGCCCGGGTCCGCCAACGGCAGCTATTGACAGATGTCTAAGAGGACGGCGAATAATCCCGTCTTCCTCTGGGAGGATTCGGGTCGCCCTCGCCCTCGCCGGGGGTTTATCCATTGTCTGGATCTGCCGGCGGTTGTTATTTTTGGTCAGCACCGCGTTTTGCTTGGCCTCACTGGCAGGAGGGAAATTGGAGGAAGAAGAGGAAAGGGAGGAAGGCTGCCTGGCCAGGGATGGGGCAAAGAAGACCGGCTCAGCTTTGGGAGGGGGACCCGCAGACCTCGGGGAGCCCGCTTCGGTCTCCTCCCAGCCCCACAGCCTCGCTGAGAACAGCCAAAGCTCACCACAGTGATGGGACTGGCAAGGCAGGCGGTGAGGGCGTGGTGCGGCCGACCATGGGGGTGCCCAGGGGAATTGCTCCCAGTAACCCCAGTGAACCGGAGAGCGGTGAGAGGTTTTGGGGAGCAGGTCTCGCTGCGGACCCTCAGAAGGTCCGGTCTCCACCCAGCTTGGGCTGGCTGACACCTTGGGATGCTGCTCCCAGGGCTCAGCCGGCTGCCGGGATCGGGATCCGCACCCATCCCTCCGAGTTGGGTACAACAGGAGGCGCGGGCAGAGCCTGGCCACGAGGCATCCACCAGGCACAGCTGTGCCCCGAGACTTTGCGCTTCTCCCCGGCAGCGATCCGGGGAGCATTCCTGCACCTCAGCAAGGCAGGGCTCGCCGTCCTTCCGTGCGTCGCCCTTCCACCGCCACCCGGTCTGCCTGCGAAGCGCCAAGACAACAAAAAGCCACCTCCCCGCTCGCCAGGCTCTCGCTCCTGCGAAGAGATGGAGGGCACGCCGCGCAGAACAGCCTCTCCGGAGCCTTCCCCGCGCTCGGTGCCGCTTGTCAGTCAAGCAAACCCCATGGCCTTTAAGCTGCCAAGGTACCAGAGCCACTCCGGAATCGGAGTTCGCTCAGCTCCTGCCCTGGAGCAAGGAATCTGAAACGCTGCCACTGGAAACGAAACAGAGCATCCGTCATTCTACTTGCCAGGAATATATCCAGCCCCCAAAAAAAGAAATACTGCCTGCTGAAGAGCCAGCAACAAAAGCCCTCGATTTCACCGGTGCAACAGAGCCCAGCGTCGGGCATTTCCACCCAGGGCCCCATTCTCTGCTAAATCCAACATCACCCAGAAAATGAACCGAGCGGCAGAGTCGGGTCAGGGCTGGAGGGGCCAGAGCCGTCTCGGGGCCGGGAGGAGGGTGCTGGTTACGGCGCTGGGACCAGCGAACCCCGCCCCAAGATGCTGCAAGGAAAAATCCGCGGGTTTGGATAAAAAGGAGGCAGGTGGCCGAGGCAGGGCCGGGGGACGCGAGCTCTCTCCCGCCGCTACCAAACCAGCGCATCTGAGGGAAAGCCACCCTGCCCGCGGCCGCTGCCAGCGTCCTGCCCACGAGCTGTCCCAGCCAGGCGCCTCGCCACCCCTCCGGCCATTCCCAGTCGCATCCCCAGGAAAAGGAGCAGCGCGTTCCCAGCCAGCCCAGCCCCCAGCCCAGGCACGCCAACCCAAATATCTGCGAGAGGCGCTCCCCTCCATGGGAACGGCGACTCGGCGCAGAGTTCACATGCCCCAGCAGTGCCGGATTAAACTCCCAAACTCCAGGGGAATACCCCTGAGGCTGTCTGAAGATAAGCCCGGAGCTAGACTGCTTTCAGGAAACGCAGGAACTGGGAAAGAGCGAGCCACTTTTTCCCTTTTAAACCCAGAATAACGCACAGCAAACCCCGGCGCAGGCTAGCTCAGACGTAAGCGCTCGCCCGAGCTCACTGCTGTGCACCCCAGGAGCTTCCCGCTCCCCGGCATGACCGGAGGTCACGCGTGACCCCAGCACCGAGCCGGATCCTGCCGGAGGCGGCGGGGATGGAACCGGAGAGTCCAGGAGAAGCCAAGGCAGCACAGGCGAGCTGAACGCGGCGTCCAGGCTCTGCGTGCCAGGCTGGGAGATGCTCAGCAGAAGGACGGTGTTGGAGAGCCGGGCAGAGGGAAGCTGCCACCGCAAGGCCAGTGAGGCGCAGAGGACGGGGACACCTCCACGACCCTCCTCAGGTGGTCCATCATTTCGGTTCACCCTGGGAAATGCTGGTTCCACCAGTTCTGGGGTCTCCTGCAACCGTCCCCACCCTTCCCTTCTCCTTCAGCATCTCCAAGATGTGTGGTCATAGCACCAGACCCCGATCTCCCAAGCCGCCTGCACGCTCAAGGGCAAGCACAGTCCAGGAAACCACGCTGGCGCAGCGCCTGATGTGACGGGTGAGCTGGAGCATCCCAGGATGAAGAGGAAGGAGACGATGCTCCTCCCTTTCGTACCTGATGGAGCCCAGGGAGCAACCAGTTCCTCATCCTCCAGGAGAGCGGAGCTGCAGGGAGGGTCAGCGCCACCCCAAGGTGAGAGAGCGGGAACAGCCCCGCCCCGGCTGACAGGACGAGACGCCGTGACGCCAGCTTCGGTGGCGACCAACTGTGATGCTGTAAGCGAGAAGTTCAACCTTCAACTAGGACCACAGTTGGGAAGGAGACCCGCACCGAACGCACGTGGTGCTCTCAGACGGGCAAATGTGTCTGAAGCCAGAGCAGCACAGGCGATGCGTCGACCCAAGCCAAGCTCTCCGTCAGAGGAGATGTCTAACTGCTCTTGGTTCTTGATGCTTCTTCAAGAATCAGCCCAAGAGGAAGTGGTGTCTTCCACCCCTGTGGCATGCCAGCAAAGGATGGAAGGACAGCAGTCCTGGGCAAGCTGATGGGAAAGCCGTTCCGAACAAACTGTTGGGACAAGAGGTCCTGCCTCAGGGATGCGGTGGCACGGCAGGGAGGGGTTGTACCAACAACACCCAGCTTCTGTCTTTGACCAGTTACCAGTTTGGGTGCAGAAAGCAACTGGACCACTACAAAACACTTGGATTTTCACTGGGAGCCTCATACACAGCCACAAGACCGAGCTGTGGCCGTTCAGTATGTGAAGGGGTATAAGAAAGATGGAGCAAAGCTTTTTACCAGGGGCTGTCAGGACAGGACAAGGGGCAAAAGCTTTAAACTGAAAGATGGCAGGGTTAGGCTGGACGTGAGGAAGAGATGTTTTATGATGAGGGTGGTGAAGCACTGGAACAGGTCACCCAGAGAAGCTGTGAATGCTCCATCATCAGAACTACTCAAGGACAGGTTGGATGGGGCTCTGAGAGACCTGGTTTGGTGGAAGGTGGTCCTGCCCAGGGCAGAGGGGTTGGAACTGAATGGTCTTTGAAGGTCCCTTCCAACCCAAACCACCCCGATTCTACCATAATTTAACTACCAGCACTGTGCTTTACCAAAAAAGCACAAGTGAGATGGGTGAAGCTGGCAGATCTCAAAGAACCGGCCAACAGACAATCAAAAAGTAGAGCTGGGGCCCTAGAAGGAGGAAGGGGCCACCACCACCAGCCACGACAAGAGTCAGGGCAGGCAGACCCACAGATGAAAGAGCTGCAGGACACACAGTACGAAACAGAGGGGTTCACTCTGCATGAGACCCCCAGGAGAGCGGCCATGGGAAAAGCCGTCTACAAGACGTCACAACACGGAAGAAGATGGGGAAGAACTACAAGACCAACCCTTGAGCATGAAGGAAACGCCATGTGGTGGGAGCTGGGAAGGGCTGGATGTGGTGAGCCTTGACTAATCAAAGAGATTGATTAAAGGGTGTAAGCATTCCTCTGCACTCACTGGTCCTTAGCCCCAGGCTCTGTGGGTCTACAGCTGAAACTGGAGCTATGCTTCTCATTTCCTCATTTCCCCAAAAGCTGAGGAACAAGGAGGCAAGCTGGAATGGCAGGGAACATCGGTCCTCTGACGGGTGGTCAGCAAATCCAAGGCGTCCGGTCCTACGTGATGTGAAGCTGAGCCACAGCACCCAGAGGGGGAAGACCTTCCTTCCAGGCTTTGCAGAGAAAGAGGCACGTTTTTACCCCAACCGTGCCTTTGGATGATTCATCAGAGCCAAAACCGTGCACCAAGGGCTGCAGCCGGCACCGTCCCCGCGGCCAGCACCCGCGGGGGATTCGGGACGGGGGGCTCCGGAGGACGGCCGCAGAAATCGTCGTGTCCCCCAGCGGGCGGCCCCGCTCCGGCTCAAGGGGTTTAAGCTCAAACCAGTGCAAGTCCCCCCTGCAGACCCCCAAGGCGTAAGGCTCCCTGAGCTCTTAATGGGCTTACGGAGCTGCTGGGACCAGCGCGGCTCCCCCAGGGCCAGGGCTGGGGGGACTTAAAGGCGCCGCCGGCCAGCAGCCCCCCGCGGCACCGCCAACGCCGGCCGTCCCTGGCACGGCGGGGATCACCCACCAGCCCCGTCCCGGTCGGGCTATCGCTGACGGCACCGAGCGCTCAGCCCCGTCCCAAATCCCACACACCCTTCTCCAGGCAAGCGTCCCTTGCTCAGTCTTCAGGACGAAGGCAGATGCGTGGCTCCCCCCCCAAAGCTGCTCCAGCCCCACAGCAGCTGTAACCCCCCCACTCCGTGCCACCACCAGCTCCCCAGGGACGAGAGGAACAGCCTGGGTAAAGTGTGGGATGCAGGCAAGCTGGTGGCAGAGGGCACACCAGCACCCCACACCGGCACCCCGCGCCTGCAGCGTCCCCGTGCCCACGCCTGCGCCCCGCACTGGCGTCCCACGTCCACCCTCTGCTGCTCACTCCACACCTCCGTCCCAGATCTCGCCCCGTGCCCGCCCCGATCCAGGCACCCCGCAGCATCACGCAGGGCCTCGTTGAGCCCACGCGGCGGGACCGGGGGTGCCTGGCTTCGGGGCAGGACCGGCCGCAGGTTCCTCCATCTCCCAGGGGCACAGACCCCCCCCTCACACTCAGGCTGGGGGTGACAGGAGCACGTGCCACCGCGCTCGGTGACGATGGAGGGACCGGCACGCCGTCCCACGCCATCCACAGGAAATCCACTTTTTCCAGGCTTGGAACAAGCACAGGGGACCAGGAACGACCGAATCCCACTGGCAAAACCCCATCCCCGACCAGGCCGCCCGTGCTCCGGGAGACACAGCCCTGCCCTCCTGCGTCATCGTATTCCGGAGCCTGGGCTCCGGCGCATGGGTTTGTGCCTCCGGGTACATTCAAAGGGGAAATATATTTTAAAAAAAAAGCCAAAAAAACCCGGGCACGCAACTGAGCTCCTGTGATTTCCATATCAGCTGCTGTACACGCACACGGCATGGAAAAATCCTTTGGAAATTTCTGCTAAAAATCAAAAAAAAATAAAGGAGAACCCGCAGAAGGCTGAGCTCGCCGGCCACAGCGCGCCAGGAGGGGCTGACAGAGCTGTTACGGTCTATTGGGCCAATAATCCGCAAACTGAGACGGATTTATTGTACATGGCAGATCCTAACAGCTCCGAAGAAACCGTCACTGGCTCCCAGTGCTTAAAATTCACTTTCTTGGGGGGGGAAAAAAAAGGGCCAAAACATGGTTTTCCGAGATAAGATGCGTGGTTGTACCATTCTGTGACAGACAGAAGCCTGTGCAAACACATATATGGGGCTTTTTTTTCTTGATATATAAATAAATAAAATATCCCCTCTTCCACGGCCAGCGCGGCTGCGTTGCCCGGCTCAGAGCGCTGTCGTTGCCACCGGATTACCCGGCTTGGTTTCACCTCCCTTAGCAAGATGGATTTGCAGGGATGTTGTTTCCGCCCCGATGTTACCGCCCGAACACACGGGAAGAGAAAAATTAACCTAATTAGAGCCAACTCCAGCCCCTGCACCCGTCTGGGTGCTGGGTGCGTTCGGGTGCCCGCTCCTCGGAAGGCGCAAGGCTCCGAGAAGCGAGATGCCGGAGTGGAGAGCAGGCTCTTCCCATCGGCACGACGCTGCGTTGGCAAGCTGGGATGGGGAGATTATTAAAAAAAAAAAAAAGAAAAAAAAAATAATAATGAAGGGCAGAGCCGGTGCTTTCCCTTGCAGCTTTGTTTCTGGGCGGCCGCGAGCCCGAGCCAGCGCGGAGGAGCGGGACCAGCCCGAGCCCGGCGGTAATTGCAGCGTCTGTTCAAATCGCCGCGACGCTGGAAATCACGCTGGGCCCGGCGGAGAGCTTACCGCCCGGCTGAGCGTATCAGACGGGGATCAAAGAGGCTCAGCTAACGGGTTTAGCGCGCGGCTCGTCCCAGCCGGCGCTGCCGCGAGAGGGGGAGGCCGGGCTCTCCCTCATCCCCAGGGGTCCGGCATGGGGAGCTCGTGGGTGCTCACGGGAGCAAGCATCCCTTGGCGAGGCGATGCCCAAAGGGAGATGTTCGGCCCCGAAACCCCCCAGCATCGCGTCTGGTTGGGCAACGCCCTACCTGCACCCCAAAACCATCCCTGGGTGGGGTGGGGTACGAGCGGCGGCGTGCGGGAGCAGCGTTCGGCTGGGCTCAGAGACATGGGGGATGGGTGCAGGCAGTGGGGACGCAAGGGGTGCCCCTGCTCCAGCCCCCACCCCCGGTGCGCAGCGCAGGGAGCGATGTGCCGGGATGCGCCGGGATGTGCCGGGACTGACCGGCTTGGCTCCAGGGAGGGAGCGGAGCGGAGTAATTAGAGCAGGAGGCCGTGAGTCAGCACACGCCGCGTAACCTGGCCGAGGCCGACAGAAGATGGCAGTTCCGACCCAGAGCGCCCGCTGAAAGGGCGCGTTTCGGGCCGCAGGACGCAGCAGCTCCCAGCGACTGCAGGGCTGGGCACCCGCCCCGCAAACCAGGCCGCCCCGCAGCCGCCGTCCGGCTGCCAAACACCCAACGCCCTTCTCCAAAACCATCGCACGCAGAGCCCACAGCCTCTACAGGAGCGAGGTAGCGGGGAGCGCTTCCAAAAAAACCCGGCGTTACGGGGGGAAGACGCCGGCCAGGCTCTCCTCCAGCACCTGGGACGGCCGGGAAGCGGGGTTCGGCCGGGCTTGGCAGCTAACCCCGCTCCGGATGCCCCGGGAAGAGGAGCAGCCAGCGGCAGCGACCCTCCCGGCACGCTCCGGGATGGATATTAAGGGCGAGGTTTGGCTTGGAAGCAAATCCCAGCTCCGGCCACGGGCTTGTCACTCCCTTTTTTTGAGGGGGCGTCCGTCGGGGCGGCAGGCAGGTAGGGCCTTGCCGCACGGCAGCCCTCGGCGAGGAGAGTTTAATTAACCTCGGGAAGCGATCGTTAAACGGCCAGCCCGGGGAATCGATGCGGAAGGGGCGGCTTGCCGCCGAGGGACCATCTGCTCCGGGGAGCGACGGGGGGCCCCGCGTCCCCCACTCCCGCCGCCCCTCGCCTGCCGGGAAGCCGCCGCGGGGGGCAGCTGGTTTGGGGGCCGAATCCTGGGCAACACACCGGCCACGCTGCCCCCCAGCAGCATCCCCCCGCCTCTCGCCTCGACCCTCGCTTCCCGTAAAGCCCCAGGTCCTGGAGCCACGTGATTTCCTACGCGTCGCAGACCCCCCCGCTCCGGAACAAAGTCCGGCCGGGGGCCCCGCCGGAGGGTCCCTCCGGAGCAAGGCAGCCCCCGCAGCCAGGATGCGGCTGAAAGAGCACTGGGGAGGGATGCAGCCAAGCAGCCCCCCCGCCTCGCAGCTGTTTTCACCCATGAAACGAGTTTGGCGCAGTCTCAGCCCCCGAGGGCACGGGGGGGGTGCATCTTTTGGAGCACCTGGCCTCCCACACACACCTACGGCCAGAATCCCAGGGGATGCTCCTGGCACCCCGGCGTCGCTCAGGGTACCAGACGGGCAGGGATGCCCCACGCCGCCCGGCGGGAGAGCAGCCGGACAACCGAACCCCCGCGGGCAGGAGGCAGCGGGGGGACCCCCACGAGAGCTGCGCTGCAGGAGGGGAAACTGAGGCAGGGAAGGGACGGGGTGCACCCACGCGCTTGGTGCCAGCTTTTCGCGCCACTCCCCATCCTGCAGCCACCCCAGTGGGAGGGAGCAGAGAGGTTTCGCTGTGTCCAGTGACGAAGTCGGCCGCGACGCACAGCGCCTGCCCACGCTCTGACGACAGCCTCTGCCCCCCCGGCACCCTCCTGCAGCTCCAAACCCCGCAGGCAGCCCCGGGCCTTCTCCAACCCCGTCCTTCCAAGTTCCTCCTTAGTTGCTTTTATTGCTGCCCAACAAATAACCCTGCTCCCGAGGGATCCAGCTCCCTGTTCCAAGGCACCGACCCCAGCTCTGGGATTGGGGTCCCTGAGCAGGTTTGGGATGGGCGCAGGGAAACCCCTGGCCCCTCGCCCGCCGGGAGAGCTTTGGGGGCAGCTGGGGACGCAGCCGGCAGCGGCGTCCCAGGGCAAAGCCACCCAGGGGAGGGAAGAGCAGGATTTCGTCCTCCAGGGCGGGATTTGGCGAGACCCGTGTCCCCACCGGTGTCACTCCTCCCTCTCCTGCGTGGGGACCTTCTGTCACCATCACACCCTGCTCACCACATCCCAGAAAGCCCGTGGGGACACTGCACTGGCACAGCCCCGTTGGGAGATGGCAGGGAGAGCCCAGCCCCACAGCGGGGAGCGCTGGTGATGCCGATGCCGGGCACACAGCCACGGGCATCCTCCTCCTGGTCCGGATCTGTCCCCAGCCCCCCGGGAGGAGAGGGAACATCTCCGAGGAGGAGAAGGGCTGCAACCCATGGGAAGGAAGGAAACGTTGCAAGGAGACCAACGGTGCCAGCGGAGCGGGCGCTGTGGCAGGGACGGCGCGAGAGACGGGCCATGGGATGCCCCATGCTGCCGGACAGAGCAGTCGGAAAACCGAACCGCTGCGGGCAGGAGGCAGCGGGGGAGACCCCCCAAGAGCTGCGCTGCAGGAGGGAAACTGAGGCAGGGAAGGGCTGAGATGCACCCATGGTGCCAGCAGAAAGACTCAGAGTCAGCTTCTCCTGCTACGCCCCATCCCGCTGTCACCTCGGTACGCGTGCGCATGGAGGGGGACAGGGAGCAGGAACAACCGCCCCGGGCACTGCCAGCCCCCAACGCTGCAGCCCCGCGTGCGCGGTGGGAGCGAGTCCTCAGCGACCCGCACGCTGCCCATTGGTGTCACCGCCCCGGATCCGACCCCGCAGGCTGCGAAAGGCCCGAGCGAGCGGTGGCCAGCCCTGCCAGCACCATCCCAGTGCGACAGCCCCCAGCTCCGCAGACGGTGCTCAGCCCCCCCGAGCTGGCGCTTGACCCCCGAGATGGTGCTCAGCCCCTCAAACTGGGGCTAGACCCCAGAACCAGCACGCAACCCCCCCAAACCATCACTGAACCCATAAGGTGGTGCTCAGCCCCCTCTCCCCCTGAACTGGCACTCAGCCCCTGAGCCAGTGCTCAGCGCCCTGAAACGGTGCTCAGCCCCCTAAGCCGGTGCTGAACCCCCGAGGGGGTGTGCAGCCCCCCGAACCGGCACGTATCCCTTGAGCTTGTGCTCAGCCCCCCAGAATGGTGCTCGACCCCCAAACCAGTGCTCAGACCCCAAACTGGCGCTTCGGCTCCCAAAACGGTGCGTGACACCCAAGCCGGTGCTCAGCCCCTCAAAATGGTGCTCAGCTCCCCCAGTCGACGCTCAACCCCCCCAAACTGGTGCTTGACCACTGAGCTGGTGCTCAGCCCCCCGGAATGGTGGGGGACCCCCACGTTGGTCCTTAGCCCCCACAAAATGATGGTAGACCCTCACGCTGGTGCACAGCCCCCAGATGGGTGTGGGACCGCCAAGCTGGTGCCCAGCCCCCCAGACTGGTGCTCAGCCCCCCCAAAAAGGCTCAGCCCCCCCAAAAAGGCCCAGCCCCAACGGCGGGGTCAATCCGCACCAGGAGGTGCGGGAAGCAGGGATGGTCCCACTCCACCTCCCGCAGCACCCATGGGCGCTGGGCTCCCAGGGGAGGAATTCCCCGGGGCCAGTCCTGCCCTGGGCGGGCAGGGAGAAGGGACGGGGACAGGGCTCCCCAATTTCCTTTGCCCCCCGCTCCCAGCATCGCCCCCCTCCGTCACCAAAGGGGCGCGGGAGCACCTCGGCAGGGAAGTCGGTCCCCTCCCAGCCGCCTCTCCCGGCTGCGGAAGGGGACATGTCCCCAGCACAGCGGGGATGCTCAGGGTCCCGGTGGGGACCCCCTTCCATACGTGTGTCCCCCCTCCAAAAATCCCCTCCCCATCACCCGCTGCCGGTTCCAGCTGCCTGCAGCCAGCACCAGCCACAGGCAGCCTGGCCCCTGGGACACGTGGGGACCTGCCACCGGCCCCCCACGTCCCCCACCTCTGGCACCTCCAGCCCTGCGGACCCC
>WHYT01016155.1:0-18717 GCA_009806455.1 Tetrax tetrax
TGCCCCGCCTTCCGTGAGGCCCCGAGGGAGCCCCCGGGCTCCCGCGTTATCCACCTGCGGGAAGCGGGGTCCCCCCGGCCCCGGCCCGCCCTGCGCTGCGCTGACGCTCGCGGAGGGCCCCAGGCCGCCCCCGGCCTCCCGGGAGCCCCCGGCCACGACGAGCAGGCGGGGCCGCACCGCCCGCCTCTGCCCGGCCGCGAAGCGCTGCCATGGCGCATGCCCGGTGCAGGCATGGCTATTGGTCAACGAGCATGACAGCGCCGCGGACTGAGCCAATCCCTTCTTGGCACCGGGTTATTGGCAGTGACAGCAGCCTCTCAGAGATGCACAGGAGCTTGCCCGCCCGCCTCCGGCCTGGCATGTACACTAGCCAATCGGATAGCGAGCGAGATGATTGCTAGGTTTCTGTGCCTATTACGAGCAACTGCGTCACGCCAGGGTCGCCATTAAGTCGAAGTCTAGTAAGCAGCCCGAGACCCCGCCCGCTGCGAGCGCGCCTCTCCCCGCTAATGATAGGTCGCCTTTCCTGAAGGGCATTCGCACCGCCCTATCGGCGGGCGCGGCGGCCGGCCCCGCCTCCCGGGCGGCGGGCGTTGAGGTGTCCCCCCGGCTGCCCCCCCTCCCCCCACGCAGGAGCGGCGGGCGCGGCCCCGGGCGGTGGCGCGCAGCGGCGGGCGGAGTCGGTGCCGGTGCCATGGCGGAGAGCGACTGGGACACGGTGACGGTGCTGCGCAAGAAGGGCCCGAGCGCGGCCCAGGCCAAGTCCAAGCAGGTCAGCGGGCGGGGGGGGTGCGGCTGGGGGCTGGGCCCGGCCGCGGGTGGCGGCGCGCTGACGGCGGCCCCTTTGCTCCCCGCAGGCCATCCTGGCGGCCCAGCGGCGCGGAGAGGACGTGGAGACCTCCAAGAAGTGTGAGTACCCCGCCGCCGGGCTCCCCGGGCCGCTGCGCCCGCGGGAGGGGGGGGGTGAGGCCTGCGCCGTTCCCCGACAGCCGTGCGTGGGCGCCGGGCCGGACCCCAGCCCCGAGCGGCGGGAGGGAGGCAGCACCGCCCGGCTCGGCCAAAGGTCGCCCCGGCTGAGGCTGCGGGGGCCCAAGAGCCGCGGGAGGGTGGGCAGCGGCCCGGGGGAGCACCCACCCGGGGGAGCACCCACCCACCCGGAGCCGGCTCCGAGCTTCTGGCTGCCCAGAGCTGGGCTCTGCCTGCTGTCTGCAGAGCACTTGGAAGAGCTTTCGTGATCACAGAACTTAAAACTCCCAATTTTTGCAGCTTGTTTCCCTTGTTGATAACACATGCTTAAGGATTTCAATGACTGCTTATCTTCCCGTGGCGCTGCTCAGTGAAAACTCCGTTTCCTGTCTGATGTAAACTCTCAGGTTCTCTCACTGAAGTGACGAGATGATGACGGTTGGAAATTAATAAACAGATGATCCTTGAAGGAGGTTTAGTGAGCTTTATCGAGAGATTGAATGTCAGAGACTAACGTGAGAGAGAGCATCCAAACTGCAACTCGAATACTATAAGTAAAATAAAACAAACGGCATGTTTTTGAACCTCAGGTTTTCAGCAAAGCTAAGTAGGGTTAGAGTTTGCTTATAAAAGGCATCAGAAAATTCATTAAAAGCCACTTACTCACGCTGCCTTACACCTGAGCAAACAAAGTTCAAATTCAAATATTAACCGCCCCACGCTGTAGCACACACCTGGATGTTTGGAGGGAAGTCTGAATGTTAAATCTCCGAGCAGTAGGAAAATCTCGCCTGTCTGGAGTGAAGTTCAGATGTGAAGTAAAGAAAGGGAAGGGCTCCCCGTGGCTGTGTTAGAGACCAGCGTTAAGGATTAAGAGAACGTGTTCTCCCACCTGCAGCGGGCAGGATCTGGTGGAGATCAGTGCCAGTGTTGCTCCCAGAAAAGGCGCTTGGGTACTTTTTGGTGCAGGTCTGAGCCTTATTGTGTTTGTCCTTTTTTTTTTGTTTAGTTTTGTTGTTGTTCTCGCTTTGACTGATAGGGGCGGCAGGCCAAAACAAACAACACTTCATCACAAAGAACACAGCCAAGCTCGACCGCGAAACGGAGGAGCTGCACCATGACAGAGTTCCGCTGGAGGTGGGCAAAGTGATTCAGCAGGGCCGGCAGAGCAAGGGCATGACGCAGAAGGACTTGGCCACGGTGAGTACGGCCCGGGGGGCCTGCTGGCCTCTGCTGCCGCTCTCCCCAGGCAGGTTTACGCACCGCGAGGCGAAGGTTGGACCGCTTCTCCTGTCCCCCCATGGGCGAGCAGGAGGTTTGTGATTGCCGTGTCTCTGGTAGCTGGTCTCTGCGCAACGTCGGTTACGTAGGAAATGTTTGAGGGGTTTGTCTGTGCAGCCCTTGAACAGCTGCTTGGAGACAGAGCGTCGCTACGCCTGGCGAGCTGGTGGGAGGCTTTTTTTTTTCCCCCCCTCCTCCCATCAGCTCAGCACCGCCATGGGGTTTTTGTACCGTTTGGGCCTGATGCAGCGTTCGGAAGCTCGCTGCTGTCTGGAGGAGCAGCACTGCGTAGCCTCGCTGCTCCTGGGAGGCTGAGGGAAGTAGCAGTCTGTCCAGGAGGGGTGTCGCCGTCGCCGTGACGCTCGAATAGCGGAGGGAGGCGATAGTGGTGACAGAGCAAGCCTGGAAGCAGCGCTTTGTCTTACGATCCTGCCATAATTAGGGGCCGTTACGCGTCTGTGTGAGCGCTGAGGGGCTGGTGCTGAGCGTGTGCCGTGTGTGGAGCCGGTGTTTGATGTGCCTCCTCTCTTTTTAGAAAATCAATGAAAAACCACAAGTTATTGCCGACTACGAATCAGGAAGAGCAATCCCCAATAACCAGGTTATGGGCAAGATCGAAAGAGCCATTGGTGAGTTGAGAGGGGAGACTCCAAACGTAACGGCAGTGTTTGCGGTGCCTGGGAGGGGACGTTCGGGTTTGTTCCGTACTTTTCCACGTCAGGAACAGTTGCTGGCTGTAGGTTATTGTGGGCGCGGTGTCATTAAGCCGTGTTCTGATAAAACTTGGATCTCCTGACTTAAAACCTGAACTCAGAGCTCTTGTTCTCCTTTGTTCTTTGTGCTTGGGGCCGTGCCCTGTGTGCTTCTGCCCAAAGTCAGTGAAATACTGAGACCCAGGAAGGCCTGACTGTACTCGGTATTATGAAAGTGTCTTGCAGCCACTTGATGTTCCTCTGCTGGGCTGGTTCCAATCCGTTTTTTAAGGGGAATAGTTGATGCACAAGCAAGAATTGGAGCTTTGTCTGAAATGAGTCTGGTGCTACTAGAAACTAAAGCAGGATTCTCCCTAACACTGGTTCCCCTGCCCTCTCTTTTTGGATGTTCTCTTTGTTACAGCAAAAACTTGAGGAAATAAAATTATCAGGTGAACGATCGCGTCCCGGTGGCCGTCCCTAATGGTGGTTGTCTCCTTTGTCTTATTCCAGGCCTTAAACTGCGAGGGAAGGATATTGGAAAACCGCTGGAAACCGGCCCCAAAGGGAAATGACAACAAAGCCTCGAAATCAGTTTGTTCAGACTGATCTCGCCTGGCTGGTTCTCCGTCACCACCGGAATCTCTCTTCGTATTGCCAAGCTGAACAAGAGGGTTTCAGACTTGCTTTGGGGGGGAAATCTGCCGAATCTGTACCTGCTGTAAAAAGGCAACCTTAAAGAAGCGATTTTCCTGATTTTTGTTTTTCCTTCCTCCTTTCCAGAGATTGAGGAACTAAACCCCAAAAAAATGCCGCATCTGATTTGCCAGAAAACACGTGCGTCTTGGTGTTTAGAAGCAGCTATCGTTAAGACACTTGGGGTGCTCTGAAATGCGATCCTTTAATGGGAACGATTTGGGGTTGGGGCGGGATATACTATATATACATAATTGGGGAGAGTTGGGGTTGGTCAGTGTCTGCGTTTGAAATGATGACTCAGTCACTGCGTCGCGACGACAGTTCAGTTTGTTCCTTCCAGCCTGTTTTAAAGAGGTCTATAATAAAGTTTGATACCCTTTAGTTGCACAGGGTGGGTGCTGCGTGTTTGCCAGCCCGTGGGAAATGCTTTCGGTTGGACCTGGCTGGAGCTGCAGCCCCCTCTTCCTTCTGGAAGCGTAACCAGTGGGAGCAGCGGCGTGTCTGGGGCGAGGGCTGCTGCTGCCTGGCTGCTCTGCTCTTTTCCCGTCGCCAAGTGCTGCAGCTCTGGCTGGCAGCCCAGAGATGAAATCAACGCTGGGGTTTTATCTTGCGTGGAGTTGAACGGAGTCTCTGGGCGGTTCTACAGAGCCAGAGCCTTCCCCATCTCTTGCCTCCCCCCGTGCCCGGCTCGCACGAGCGCGGCTTTGCTGGCGGCTCGTTCCTTGCGGGGCCGGGCCGGGCCGGCGCGGCTGAAGGGACAGCGGGGGCTGCGACTGTGGCAAAACCGAAGGGGGACGGAGCTGAAGGGCGAGATGTCTGTGGCGGGGAGAGGGGGGAAAACGGGCTCCGGTCACGACTGGGGAAAGCAGGACGCGGCGATTCCCTCTGGCTGAGCTGGGGGTTGGGCTGGGGGAGCAGGATCCCTGCGGGGCGGTCCCCCCACGGAGGCTGAACTGGTCTCTGCTGTCGTACCTGGGTGGCCGCTTTGGCCCCCGGCCGCTGAGGGGCTGCGTGGTGTTAAATACAGT
Organism: Tetrax tetrax; assembly: GCA_009806455.1. Taxonomy (NCBI): domain Eukaryota; kingdom Metazoa; phylum Chordata; class Aves; order Otidiformes; family Otididae; genus Tetrax; species Tetrax tetrax. Next base: position 4,667 of record WHYT01016155.1, read on the forward strand.
TTGGGGAGGGGGAGAGAGGGGTCCTGGGCTTAGGGGGGCCTTGGGTGCAGGTGTGGGCGCCCCAGCCCCGAGCCCTGCCCGCGCCTCAGGAATGTCTTTTCTCCATTACGTTTATAAACGTGAACTATCGAGAGCCCTCAAAAGGCGCGCGGGCAGTCCTGCGGTGGTGGGCACCCGTGCAGTGGGCTCAGGGCTGCTCTCTGGGTGGGCTGTGTGGTGCCCCCCGCTCTGCTCCCTGCCCTCCCCGAGCCTGTCCCCCCACCGTGGTGGCTCTGTGCCCTCTTGTGCTTCATCCTGGGTGTGCGAAGGGGCTCGTGCCCCGTACAGCACCCGCTGAGGGGGCCAGGACCGTGCACTTTGCCCCCCGCCACAGCCAGGACCGTGCTGGGATGGGGACAGCTGCTGCACGAAACTCCTGCCCGCGGCGCCTGTCACACCACGGGCACGGCACCACGTCTTGGCGCGGAAAGTTCATGTTACAAAAGACAACAATGCTTTTCCCGAGCGTTTGGAGGTAGCGGAGGCAGCGGCGCATCCTTCTGCGAGGCTGGCACCCTGGGGCGAGCGCCCGCGGCGGCTCCCCGATGCCAAGAGCCGGAGGCGGCCGCTGGAGTGTGAGGTCTGGCCGGAGGGATGCTGTCCCTGCGCCTCGCGGGTGCGAGTAGGCAACCACTGCTGCTGGCTTGTTTCAGTCCTCGTCCCCCTCTTTTGGCACCGCAGGTATAATGACCTTGTCCTGTAAAGCAAGGCGAACGGGAGTCAGTTCCAGCGAGCACAGGCCGTGCCTGAGCTGAAACACAAGGGCTTCTCCCAGGCTGCAGAGAGAACCCGCGTGCTGGCCCGCTGTGACCCCAGTAGAGGAACCGAAGCCTGCAGCGTGCCCCGGGGGGGTTCCGGGTCCTCTTTTGGGGTCAATCCTGGGCAGGTGACTCTGCTGAGACCGTGTGGCACCAAAGCTGCCGAAGGAAACTAGCTTCAGCTGCCTCTCACTGCTTTCAAGTGGCCGGCTTGCAGAGCAGGAGCAGCGTTTCCAGGACCCGCTCCCTGCTCCTCTGGGGAGGAGGATCGCAGCCTCAGCTCTTTCCGGAGCAGCTGCCGGGTGGCAGCAGCAGCATTTCTAGGTCAGTCCTGCAGCTCAGGGTCACTCGGTCGCCAGCAACCAGATAAGAGGCAGAGCCCTTTGCACCTCCCTGATGCGTTGGCAGCGTGCAGGCTCAGGGGGAACCAGCTGGGATTTGCTGAGCTTTTAGGAAAACGCTGTTTTGGCGCAGTTGGGGGGAAGTGGGAGCCCTTCGCCCCCGTCCTTACATCTCGAAAAGCGATGTTGTCAAAGCCTTGGGGAGCGTTGCTTTCTGCCTGCGTCCCGCTTGCCGGCCCTCGCCGCTTCAGCCAGTATCGGCCCCCGGCAGCCACCAGCGCCAGGACAATGATGGCCAGGAGAAGACCAAGCACCACCTCTGCCACAAAGCCGCCGGAGGATTTCTCTGCAGGGAGAGGAGACGCTGCCAGGCTCGACCCGCTGCCCAGAGAGCTGGCTCCAGCCCCTGCCTCAGCGCCAGCCCCCTGAGCGGCACGGGGTTGATCTTCCGCAGCCAGAATGGGCCCCGCACCTTCTGCTGGCACCTCCGGGCTGGAATGGCAGCCCCTGCCAGCGCTGTACACGAAATCATCCAGCGCCACCGTCCCCTCCATTGGCCACTGCCACGTGGTGATCTCAAAGATGATCTGCGGGGGAAGATGGGACCCGGGGCGGGGGGTGAGGCATGGGGAGGGCACCCCACATCCCGGAGAGCACTCTGCACCGCAGAGCGGCCCTGCTCACCTGGAACTCGCTGGGGCTCTGCACGGGCACCACACCGCCCTGCCAGCCCCGGCTCTGGTGCCCCGCCACGCTCCACACCGTTCGCTGCCCCGACGCGCTGTGCAGCTTCACCCGCAGCTCCACGCCGGCTGCAGCATGGAGGGAGACAGGCGCCCTGGCATCAACGGCCGCCCAGAGCCCCCCTCGAGCCACCACGCTCTCCCAGCCTTGCCATCCTCCCCTGGGACGGCAGCACCCAGAGGAAACGGGCCAGCCGGAGCCAAACCAGAGTGTCCGTGGGTCCATGGGTGGGGTGGGGTTGGCAGCTCCTGACTGAGCTCCCCACTCCCATCATGGGCTCGTGGCACCCTCCCCAGGGACAGCACCTCCTGCGGCCCCTGCGGCGCTTACAGAGGTGCTCCGGGATGTCCGCATGGTACCAGAACCGCAGGCAGGAGTCGGCAGCAGCGGGCAGGGGCTGGCTCTCCAGCCGGGCAGCAGTGCCCCCCGGGCCCAGGACGCTGGTGTCGAAGTGCACGTAGTGACCTGGATGGACAAGGACAGAGCACAGGGTGTCTCCGCCCATCCTGCAGCCCACCCGGCACATCCTGCTTCTCCCCTCAAAATGCTCAGAGAGATGGCTGGAGGAGTGCACCCCCAGCCTTGCTCCTCGCTGCCTTTGGGACCAGGCGGTCTCTCTCAGGTGAGGAGGGGGACAGCGATGCCGTGGATGGGGGCCATTCATAGTGATCCCATCCACCCCCAGCTCCTCTTCCTCCCTCCAGTTGTGCCAAGGTGCCCTGGGGGGGATGGATGTCTCCTACCATCCCTTGTGCCCAGGGTGTGATCCTGCTCGGGGCCGGGGTACTTGGCAAGGGGGGCCCCACTCTTCCAGCCCCAGGCGAAGCTGTGCAGGTGGGGGTCCAAGGGGCTGCTCCAGCCGCACGTGTCCTGCTCGAAGTCACAGGAGGCTGGGAGGAAAGAGGACGCTGTGATGCACCCACCCGCTGCACAGTGGAAGAGGGGTATCCGGGGGGGCAACCCGTACCCCGTCCCCACTGCCCCCAGCCTGGCCAAGCCCAGGGCAGGAGCAGGGCACCTGGTGGCCGTGGCAGAGCCGTGATGGGTGGGAGGGGCTGTCCCCACGGTCTCATGCCCCCAAGGGTTGCCCTGTCCCCCCCGGCCGGTCCATGGTGCCCCCGCAGTGCAGGCTCTCACCCGGCTCGAGGCAGGCTCCATCTGACACGTGCAGGTCATCCAGCGCGATGTACCCATGCTCGCCCCCAGCTCCCACCGCCTCAAATATCACCTGCAGGGCAGCACGTTGGGGTTGCACCCGCCATGCTCCCCTCGTCATCCCCTAGCCTGTCCCCTTCCCCGCTGCCAGGTCCCCGGCACCCTGCACCATCTCACCTGCCAGTCCCCATCCGGCCAAACGGTGACATGGCCGCGGTGCCAGGTGTCCCCCTCCATGGTGCTCACGCCCATCACCTTCCTCCGCACCCCACTCTCCTCCACAAAGACGCTGAGGGAGCCTGCCCGGGGCACCCGCCATGGAGGGAGTGGGTTGGGGGCCATGTCCTGCGGGACCCCCACCCATCCAGAAGTGCCCCCAGGGACCTCACAGGGGGTCAAGGCCCTCACCTGGGGTCCTGGGGCTCAGCTGGTACCAGAAGGCCAGGCACTGGGCAGGCGCGGAGGGCTGGTAGGGCTGGGAGGTGAGGGCAGCTGCGTGCCCGGCAGGCAGGGAGCCCCTGCCAGTGCTCACCACCATGTAATGCCCTGGGGGGAGAGAAGCCCCTGGGCCATGACCCCCACCCAGCCCTGCGCTGCGGGGGCACCAGCGCATCGCTGGGGCTGGGGATCCCTCCGGGCTGAGGCTCCCCATCGGGTTGGGGATGCTCCTCAGGCTGGGGGTGGGAAAGCGGGGGTTTGGGGAGCCCCAGTACCTGTGGCGGTGCCGGTGGTGTGGTCGGCCGCGGGGCCGGCGGCGGTGCCAGTGCCGTTGCTCTGCCGCAGCCAGGTGCGCTGGGTGCTGGCCACCAGCCCGCAGGCATCGGCCTCGAAGGAGCAGGAGGGCTCGGCCCCGCAGGGACCCGCCGTCAGCCCCAGGTCGTCCAACGCCACGTCCCCCAGGAACCCGTCCCGCAGAGCCTCGAAGGCCAGCTGCCACCCAGACAGCGGTGTCAGACCACCCTGCGCCCCGCTGGTGCCTGGTGGCACAGGGGGCACATGGCCCTCACCCGGTACCGCCGTGAGCCCGTGGCCGGCAGCGTCGCCAGTCCCCGGTGCCAGATGCTGCCCTGGGTCCCCCGCCGGGTCCACAGCACCATCTCCTCCACGCCCTCTGGCCGCAGCTTGAGGTTCAGGGTGCCTGGGCAGAGGGGAGCGTGAGGCAGCCGTCCCAAGCCCCTCAGGGACCCCGCTGTCCCCAGGGGAGCAGAGCCAGGCTGGGCAGGCCAGGGGGCCGCGTACCGATCTGCGGGCCGGCCAGGCGGTACCAGAAGGAGAGGCAGCGTGGAGCAGCAGCGGGCTTCTGGCGGTAGGTGACCAGCTGTGCCCGCTGCCCGTGGCTCCACGACACAGAGGGGTCCGCAGCCAAGAAGTAGCCTGAGTGTCAGGGGACAACCGGGGTGGAGGGGACACTGGCTCGGGTGCTGCAAGCCACATCCCAGTCCCAGGTTTGGGTGTCCCCGGGCTGCTCCATGGGCATGAGGCAGCTTGGAGTGCGCAGGGCACGTCCAGCCCTGGGAACAAGAGGCTGGGGGTCCCCTGGGCTGCCCAGGGTCCCTGGGAGAGGAGCAGGCCCCTTACCCGAGCCCGTGGTGTGGTCGTAGCCCTGCCCCTGCCCTGTGCTGCGGACCCATTGGAAGTCACTGGCCTGATCCTGGTACCAGCCGCACATGCCCCTCTCAAAGTTGCAGGACAGCTCTGGCCGGAGAGAGTTGACCGTGGTGAGGCAGTGGGGATAAGGCACCCCAAAAGCCAACAGGTCCCCAGAATAGCCCTTTCCCTCTGCTCTCCTGCCCCACACCCTGAGTTCACCCCACACAAGTGCCCAGGGGTAGGATGAGTGCTTGGCCCTGGCCCCAGGGCTTCTGCACCGTGGTCCCGTCCCTGGGACCAGGCAGGAGAAGCACCCATCTCTGCGGGCAAGGGGCCAGGGTCCCCCCCCTGCCCACGTGCACCTGGCCGTACCCTCGGCCCCCGGTGGCACCGCGTCGGGGTGACACTGCATGAACGTCACGTTGTCAACGGCAGCGCTCGCCGAGTCCTGCAGATCCACCAGCCCCAGCAGCTCAACCTGGGGATGGCGTGGTGGCGGTGAGCCCTGAGGTTCGTGGTGGCATGGCCACGGCCCCGCCAGCAGCCACCCGGCCCGGTCCCACTGCCCACAGGCCCACCTGGAAGGGCCATGTTCTCTCCCCCAGAGGGATGCGGACGTGTCCCCCCACTGCGCTGCCGTGCCCCTGCGTGTGCCAGGCCAGGCGGGTTGTGCCCGTGGCGTGATCCATGATGCTGATGGCGAGGAAGCCTGGGAGCGAGATGTTGTGAGGAGGCTGTGGGGACCCCCCCTCCCCAGGGCCCCAGCACCCACCCAGCCCACAGCCACAGGAGACAGGGACAGGGTCACCCCAGCCCCACGATGGTGCAATGGGGCAGAGCGGGGCAGGCAGAGGTGGGGGACTCTGCCGTGGGGCAGGGGGTTACCTTGGGGGCTGCTGTGGATGTGGTAGCTCATCTCCAGGGCGCAGGCAGGGCCGGAGGGGCCGAGCAGCGGCGTGCGTGCCCTGGCAGCAGCCACCATTTGTCCTTCTCCTGCCTGGAGGGCCAGGAACTCCCCTGGGCGAGGTGACAGCCTGAAAATTAGGGCCAGGATCCCACATCCCTGGCAGCACCCCAGCCTGGCACCCTGCCCGGGCATCGCCCGCCCCCCTTCCCACGGGGCCGGGGACCAAAGAGCATCGTCCCGGCGGTGGGAGCGGCCTCACCTGTGAGGCCGGTGTCGGCAGGCACAGCGGCCCTCTGCACGCCCCAGCGCAGCTGCCCCACGCTGACGTCGTGCCAGCCCCCAGCCCCTTCCTCGAAGGTGGTGGCTCCTGCAAAAACCCAGGCTCAGCCTCACCAGGGCCACCACGCTTCCCGGGGACCCACATCCTCTGGTCGTGCCAGCCAAGGGGTGACTGGGTCATGCTGCTCCAGTCCCCTCCAGTGCCCAGTAGCTGCTCGGCCACTGTGGAGCCGGCTGCCGGCCAGCGGAGCAGCTCTCACCGCAGCGCTTCTCGTCGGAGCCGTCGGAGCATGTCTCCGCAAAGTCGCAGGCCAGCTCCGCGCTGATACAGCCCCCGCTGTTGCAGGCCACCTCCCCAGCTGCGCAGGGGCTGGCGCCCGCCTCGCTTGGCGGCTTGGCCAAGGGCTTCTCTGATGGCGAAACACCGTGGGATGAAGAGCGGTGGTGAGGGGGCCTGGCAGCATTGCCGGTGTCACCCCTCCGAGCCGCGATCCCCTGCCCACCGCCCGGCTCTCCGTTTCCCCCAGCCCCATCCCTGCCCCATCCCGTTTGCTGCCAAAGGGGATGGCGGGAGGGGGGGGGGGGGGGGGGGGGGATGAGGGCTGCCTGAGTGATGCGGCTTGGGCAGGAGGTTTTGGTGCAGGGGACAGAGTGTGGCAGCTGCGGGACAAGGACACCAGGCAACCCAGGCTGTGGGCCCCAGGACTGGTGCTTGCCATGCTGTGCCCGGGATGGTTGCAGTGAGGAGCAGAGGTGATGATGATGATGATGAGCAGACCCTGTGGTGGGTCCTTTAGGGAGAGTGCCATGGACACAAGACACCTGGGGACCGCTGCCCGTGCTGGAGCAGGGGTGGGAGACAGCCGCCCTCCAGCTCACCCTGCTCCTGCCTGCAGCCCGGAGACAGGATCAGGTCATCGATGGCCACCGTCCCCATGCCACTGGCCACCCCCTCGATCAGCACCTGCAGGGAAGCATCCCACCGGCAATGTCAACGCAGGGTCTTGGGCAGCATGGAGGAGTTGGGGGGGAACGCAGCTCCTCCAATGGACAAGAGGTGCGCCCCTGGGAAGGGCTCGAAGGGGCTGGAAAGGGTGAGTGGGACAGGGCCACGGGGGGCTTGGGGTGGAGATGCGGCCCCTGCACACATTGGTGCTGCCAGGGTGCCCTCAGGGTGCCACGGGATGGATGAGGACACCTCCCCCCTCTCCTTCCCAGCGGGGTGGTCCCTGTGCTGCTGGGGGGTGGTAGGGGGATTTAGACATGTGGGCACAGGGACACGAGGGTGGCACATGCCAGCACCGGGCTCAGCCCTGGTGTCGGGTTCCCAGTTCAGCCCTGGTCCCATGGGTGCAATCTGGGGGTGGCCCTGTGCCCCCCAGCCTGCGGGCAGCCCAGCGCGCCCCAGCACGGCGCCAGCCGACCTTGAAGCTCTCTGCCATGTTGAAGTCCACTCTCTCACGGACCCAGAAGCTGCCCAGGTCCCCCGTCCTCTCCCTCACCAGGAGCTTGGTGGAGTTGGTGACGGCAGAGATGCTGAGGGTGCTGGTGGCGGAGCCGTGGAGGTGACAGTACAGCACGAGCTGGGGACGGGGAGGGGGCTGAGCGAGCACCGAAGCCGCGGGGCAGGGGGGGCACACAGCCCCCACCCGCCACGGTGGCTGCTGCTCCGCGGGATGCTCACAGCGGCGGGGCTGGAGCATGGCGCTCCCAACGGGCACGGGACCTGCCACCCAGCAACCCCAAAAACCCGCTCCCCATCCCCAGCAAAGGGCCTGTGGCAGCGCCAGCCCCGCGTGGGGGTCCCTGACCCCGCCACTGCCCTGCCCACATGGGCTGTGGTGTGGGGTCCCAGCTGTGACTCACGGAGCAGGAGTTGGTGGCCTGGAAGGTGGGACTGGTGAGCTGGGCCGTGCCACCGGCCCCCGTGGCTGAGGCGCTGCCCACACGGAGGAAAAAACCTGTGGGAGACGCCAGGAAGGTGCTGAGCGGTGCCAGGTCGGGCGCGCGGGCGCGAGACTTCGTTTTCTCGGCACAGCCTTAAGCCGGCTCCAGGACATCCGCCCCAGGGACCCATGGTGGGGCGCCCCCGGGGTGCTGGTGCCCGGCCACGTACCCGCCCTGCTGTTCTTGCTGTGGTCCCGCGTGGGGATGCTGTACGCGGTCCCCAGGTTCAGGCTCGTGTTTCTCTCCCACGCCGGCTGCCCAGCCTCCGCCTTCCAGCTGCAGAGGTCTTGCTCGAAGGAGCAGGAGGTGAAGGACTCTGCCGGGACGGAAAGGGGGCAGCGTGACCCAGCCCTCTGACAGGCTGACCCCTCCACGGTGCTCTCGGGGTGATTTTATCCCTCCAGCCCCTCAGCCGTGGAACAGGGCTGGGATGAACCCCGCCAGCCCCACAGCCTGGCTTTGTCCCGCCGAGCAGACCTTCACCCTGTCTGTGCAGTCCGTGGTCTGGGGGGCAGGACCCCCTCCCCAGGGCCAGGGATGCTCACCGCACCACACCGCGTCCTCGTCTGAGCCGTCCCCGCAGTCATCAGTGCCGTCACAGAAGCGGTGCTGAGCCAAGCAGGAGCCCTGGCTGCAGTTTCTCTCCCCCGTCCCGCAGATCTGTTGCCTGGGCTCTGAGGCGGTAGGAGACGCAGTCAGCACATGGCTGGCCTCGCAGGGACCCCCACCGCCTTCCCTGGGTTGCTCGGGGGACAGGCTTTCGCTACCTGCCCCACGCCATGGCCAGGGGAAGGTGCCCCCAGGACACAGCGGGAGAGCTTCCTGGGGTGCAAAGCCCAAACCCATTTCCCTGGGGATCCCAGCTCGGATCTCATCCCAGCGGATGCGGGACTCACCCTGCAAGCCGCAGTTCCTGAAAGTGATGTCATCAAGCGCCAGATCCATCCCACGTGCCAGCGGTTGTGTCAAGGAGAAGAGGAGCTGCCAACGTGAGGACGGGGATGCAATGACCTGCCCAGGTGTCCTCAGCTCCCAGCGCATCACCCGGCTCCTCCGGCCTCAGCTTGCGGGGACGGTGCTGGAGACCGACACAGCCCTGTCTCACCTGGAACTGCTCCCTGATCCGGCCCGGATAGGCAACCAGCTGGTGCCAGCCCTCGCCTCCACGCTCGGGACTCTGCCACAGCCCCACCACGTCGTCCCTGTGCGCCACGGCCAGGCGCAGCACCGGCTGCTCCATCTGGTTGAGTCCTGTAGGGAACCCCAAAAGCTGACCCTCGGCACAGGGCAGCCCGGGGTACCCGTGGGGATGAACGGGGCCCTGCCAGCTCTGGGGACTGGGGCCAGGACCGGTATCCCACCGGCTGTGTCCCACCAGCTCCCTTTGCGGAGCACGGAAGAGGCGAGTGGGATGGCAAGGACCCACCTCGAGGTGCTGGTGGCTCTGTCCCTGCCACGGGGACAGGTGGTCCTGTCCCTCCCCACTGCCCCCCACCATTGCTGCCCGGTACCCCACGCCAGTCTGTGCCCTCCGTGGGTGCCCTCACCGCTTCCCGAGAGGTGGTACCAGGCCCTGATTTCGCATGTGGCGGCTGCTTCCCGCATCACCGGTGACCTGAGCCAGGCCGTGGCGTTGGTCTTTGCCGGGGGGGACACGGTCACCATGAACCACCCTGGGGGGAGGGCAGAGGACAGAGCAGGGGCTGCAGCCCCACCACAGGTCTGCCACGTCCCCTGCACCCTCCAAGGGTGGCTGTCCTGGCACCCTGACATCAGGGCACCCAGAGGTGCGGTGCTGCGGGTGCCCAGAGCCCGTTCAGCAGCCGTGCAGCCCCCGCTTACCCAGGTCGGTGCCCACGGTGTGGTCTGAGTGGGGCCCCGCGCCCCACGCGGCCAGGCTGGCCCGGCCCCGCACCCATCTGTAGGCTGAGGTGCTCACGTCCCGCCAGCCGCAGCTGCCCTCCTCGAAATCACATGTGAAGGGGGTGCCCAACGCGGCCGAGCCCCGCAGGTACCCTGAGGGCGGGTGGACGGGGTGTCAGGGCAGGGCTGCACCCACCCAGGGGTCCTGCACCCACTCCCAGGGACCAGCACCCTCCCGGGGGTCGGGCACCCGCGCTGCTCCCAGCTCCATCACCTGCTCTCGCCCCGGGAGTGGGGCTGGGGAGTGGGGCTGAGGGTTCAGGGGATGGGGGGGCCAGCACCCACCGCACTGGTTCTCGTCGGAGCAGTCGCTGCAGTCGCAGACGAAGTTGCAGAGCTGCTCGGCTGCGCTGCTGCAGCTGTTGACGACCACGGACCCTCCGGGGAGGATGGCCCCGGCTGCGGGAGAGACAGCGGGGCTGAAAACCCCACGAGGAGCCGGGCACGGTGCCCGCGGCAGGTGACAGAGGGCACATGTGGCCTGCGGGTGACGTTTCTCCGGGATCCCCGGTTTGGGACCCTGCTGGGGGGAGCACTGAGCTCTCAGGGGTGTCATGCCCTGGGTGGGACGCCCCTCTGCCGCCCGGGTGCCCCTTTGCCACCCCCCCACCCTACCCCAGCTCCCATATGCCCTCGGGGTGCCAGACCCTGGCGTCTCCAGCGCTTGCTTTCTGGGGAATCCCAGTCTGACCCTCCCCAGTGCAGCTCCAGGGAGAGTTTTGGTGGGCTGTGTCCGTTCCGGCCTCCATGGGACAGCGCAGCCCCCATGGGACCCCACGGCAGGGACGGACGGCACAGAGCAGCCAGCGCCGCGGCCCCTTCCCACCCCGCAGCACGGCCCCGGCCTCGGCAGAGCTCACCCAGCAGCAGCAGGGCCGCCAGCGCCGCCAGCCCGGCCATCTCGGTCTCCGCGACGGTAAAATGGACCAGGAGAGGCACAAGGCCCGCCGGGGAGGCCACGCCGCGAGCCCAGGGCTGGAATCTGCCCGCGGGATCTGCCTCGCGGTGGACTTCAGCCTCGCTGTTATCGGTTTCCCAGCCCAGGCAGCGGTTTATGGCGAGGCGGTTGGCTGGGCTGGGACAGGTCACCGCGGTCCCGCCGCCAGCACCGCTGCCAGCATCACAGGCGCCCAGCTGGCAGCCGCGCGGCCCCAGGAGACCTGCGGTTGCTTTTCCCCACCCAACCCCTCTCCTTCAGCCCCCCCTTTTCCAACCGCGCCGAGATGCTGGGTGCCGCTCTGAGCGGGACGGGGCTGGTGGCACGGCGAGGGAAAACGCCACTTCTGGCGGGGGGTTAGTCGTGAAAATGTTGGGGCTTTGAACTCAGAACAAAACTCCAGCTGTCTGGAAACTTGGGATAGACTGGGAGAAGAGGCAGGGACAGGCAGGGGCAGCCTGTCCCAGCCCCAGCTAAAAGCCAGGGCTCCAGCCCAGCAGCCCTGCACTCCCGCTGCCACGTGCCGCCCGCGCGGCAGCCGCTCTGGGAGGGCGTCCAGGCCAGCGCAGAGCCTGGCAGGCTGCCCGCAGCCCTCCGTCCCCAGCCCCTGCGGACCCAGAGGTGCCATCAGTGGGAGCCTGCCCTCACCGCTCCATCTTGGCGGGGGCATCCTGGCACCCAGCTCGTGACTGCCACAGGGTGATGGGGGGGGCCACAACCTGGGGGAGAACAGCCCTGGCAGAGCCCCAGGAACGGCCCTTCAGCCTGGAAGGAGCGTGACTTGGCAGCCAGAGCCCCACATGGCATCACCGGAGCTGCCTGGTGATGCCAGCCACTGTCCCTGCCTCAGTTTCCCCACCTGGGCATGGAGAGCTGCTGCCAAGGCTCGTGGGGGCTGGCACTTGCTCCAGGGGAGCCTCCTGCCCTGTGTGCCCAGAGAGGGGCCCCAGCTGCTGAAGGCTTAGCGTGGAGGCTTCTCCCCTCCTAGCCGACGGCCTTGGACAGCAGATTGCAGCGCGATTGCATCAGGCGCAGTAAAACGCAGGGTTCAGCTCCTTCCCCCGCGTGAGCCGGGACAGGCAGAGGCCGGCAGCCCTGCGCCCTCCCAGCCGGGGCACCCCAGACTCTGGCAGCCTGGCAGGCACCGAGCTGGCCGCTGGTGGCTGCGGCGTCCAGCAAAGCAGCCACCAGCCTTCTGGGTGCCACGGGCAGAGCGTCGCCAGCAGGGCTGATCCTTCCCCTGCACACTGGGGAGACACCGGGGGACACCGGGCCCCCAGTACGAGAGAGACATGGGCACACTGGAGCAGATCCAGCTAAGGGCTGTGAGGATGATGAAGGGACTGGATTTCTCACAAAGAGAGGCGGAGGGAGCCGGAGCTGCTCAGCCTGGAGAAGAGAAGGCGCAGCAGGACGCCTGGCGGGAGGCCGCAGAGGGAAGGAGCCAGCCTCTTCCGAGCAGCAAGCGCCCCACGAGAGGCGAGGGATGAGAGACAAGAAGAACAAAGCAAGAACAGGACACACCACTTAAACTCAAGAAAACCCTTTTTACCCGTGAGAGTCGGCAAAAGCAGAGCAGGATGCCCAGGCTGCTGTGCAGTCTCCACGCGTGGCGATGCCCAAAACCCACGAGGCCACAGCCACGAGCGCCCTGCTGCAGCAGGACGTCTCCAGAGGTGCCTCCAAGCTCTGTGACGCGCTGACCCAAAGGGAAGCTGCGCTCCTCCGCGCGACCCATGCGAGGCGCCGAGCCCCCACCCACCCAGGGTCTGTCACCTAACAGGCACCGCTGGTCAGCGCACGCGCGGCTCTTGGGTGACATCCGCCCCGATGTGGCGGAGACGGCCAGCACCTGGCAGGACGCGAGGTGGAGGCACAGCAGCTATTTTTGTAGAGCGGGCCCAGCGCAATCTCACGCACGTCCCGGGCACCCAGGCGTAGCACTTGGCTGTCACTGCCCTCCACCACCCTGCGAGGCTGGAGGTGGCTTTGGGCACCAGGCGCAGCTCCAGCCCGAGCCACCGCCTGGGCAGCGGGCCCTGCACGCCCAGCCTGGCCCACGCAGCTCTTCCCCATCCGTCGTGATCAACCCTTTGAGTTCGGGGCAGGACACGGGGCACGAGGGCTAACCTCGCGCGGCTCCAGGTGCGGAGGAGCCATCTCCTGTCCAGGCAGCCTGCATCCCCCACAGCGCCGGGGCAGGCAGGAGCGCACCAGATCACAGCCTGAGAAGCAAAACAGGGCTGGGACCACGGGGTGTGAGGTTCCTCCAGCCCCAACCTCGTACAGGACAGCGATCAGGCAATCCACCTGGCCCCAGCAGCTTTTCCCAGTCTCCTCGCCCTGCTCCTGCCTGGAAGTGCAAGCAGCATCTCTCTGGGCTGTGCTGAGGGACAGGAGCCGGTCCTGGCTGTCGGAAGTCAGGGAGATGCTCTGCCTCAAGCTGTGACCACTCGACGGGGTGGGAATGGATGCGTTCTTCCAAACCACGCTCCCGGGAAGCTCTGTGCCCCGAAAGCAGCAGATGAGGGTGGCCTTTCCCCCCGGGACAACCCTGTCCTTCCCTCCACCAGGCGCGGGGACCCATCGCTTTCTCCTCATCTGCCTCAGCCCTTTCTGAGGCAAATCCTGACACCTTCTGCTGTCCCCACCCGGGACCCTCCGGGGTCAGGCCCCCTGAGGGGTCATTCCCGCTGTAAGGGGGTAAAACCCAGCGTCGGGGGAGCCACGAACGTGTGACCATGCAAGCAGCTGCGCTCCCAACGTGTTTAATTCTCACATACACACGCGGGACAAACCTTCTCGCCACCACGGAGCCGGGGCAGAGCGCCTACCGGCTTCATGGAGGCTTTGCCGCGCCGAGGAGGTGGGAAGCACCCGCAGTGCGTGGGAAGTCCGGTGACGGTGGAGAACGGGCGAGTTCAACACAAAGCAAAACCAGGAGAGCTCAGAGTGCCGCTGAGCACGAGGAGCCTGCTGCCAGCGCCCCGTCGCCGGATCCGGTCGCACCAGCTCCAGGCCGGTGCCGACGCTGCTGCCGGGCCAGAGCGAGTCAGTAGCCTTCGTCCGCCCAGGTGATCTCGTAGTCCGGATACTCAGCCTTCAGCTTCTCCGTGGTCACCGAGTGGTCTGCTCGCCCAAAGCCCTGGCAGAGGAGAGAGGTTACCACCCGCGGGAGAGCTCGGCGAACCGCTGTGGGGTCACACTGCAACTGGGGGCTCCGGCACCGGGGGACTGGTGCTCACGAAAAACCGACCGGCTCCAGCCCCGCCACGGCGGCGGCTCGGCCTGGGCGGCTCAGCCTGGCTCCGGGGGTGCGAGAACCGGCACCGTGTCCCCGCTCCCCGGGGGGACGCCGAGGGGCCCCGGCACCCCAGCTCCGCCCCGGCAGCGCCGCTGCCCGCCGGCTCGGCCCCCCCCGCGTGGGTGTG
>WHYT01016155.1:32508-50491 GCA_009806455.1 Tetrax tetrax
GTGGGGTGCTTGCTGCTGCCCTGCCTGCCCACTCTCTTGCCCCTCGCTGCTGCCCACCGGGCTCCTATTTCGGGGCGATGCTCTCATTTTCCCCGAGCGAGGAGCAGCCGAGTTGGCAGGCGTCAGTGTGATGCCCAGACGAGGGGCACGGGGGCTCTCCCCTCCTTCCAGCTTCTCCCCTCCTCTTTCCCTCGCATCACCTCCCTTCCCCCAGCTCGGGAACAAGGGAAAAGCCAGGCCCGGCTGCTGGTTCAGGGGCTCCAGAGGGGGCTGCAGCCCGCCCCGCAGCCCCAGTGCCTCTGGTGACAGAAGAGGATGAGGGTGAAGTCTGTAAAGCAGCGGCTGGCTCTGGGGTCCCTGCCTGCAGAGGGTCACCAGCCCTGCCTGCCTCTTTGGGAAGACGACGCCCGTTCGGGGTGCCCTCTCCCCGCCTGTGAGGAGGGGGTCTCAGCGCTGCCCCGCCAGCGGGACGCAGCAGCAGCGTGCGCTGGGAGCTGTGCCCCGCAGCCCAGGCAGAGTGCGCAGCACTGGCGCAGGGCAGGGCTGCCAGGCATCGCTCCTGAGCCACGCCACACGCCCGCACCGGTCGCTCACGAACCCCTGAAGCGGTTGGCTCCCGCAGCGACGCACAAACCGACCCCCTCGGTGCTGGGCTGGCAACCCCGGCAGCGAGGCCAGCGTGGGAGCCCACCACCTCGTCCCCTTCCGCGGAGCCATTTCCTGGCCATGGCACAGGAAGGAGTGTTTCTCCTACCAGCTCTGGGGAAAAGCCTGCTCTTTCCCAGCCGGCTGGCTCCTTCCCGCAGCCAGGCTGCAGACGCCAGCACGTTCTCCGTCTGCAGCTGCCACCCAGGCCAAAGCTCAGGCGCAGGCAGAGCTCCCCCGCGCCGACACGCGCTGTCCCGGAGCAAGGACAGGCATGCTGAAGAGGGGTGATCGGCATCTCTTCGGTGTCCCCTGCCACCAGGACACACAGCACCCCCGTCCTCCTCCCCTCATCTCAGCTCTGCAGTGACAGAAAGCCACACCACTGCTTCCCCTCCTTGCTCCCACCATGAGGCAGAGCCTGCCAACAACCCGGAGGTAACTGGGAGCTTTACGGGGTCACGGAGTGGTTTGCCGCCCCGCGGCAGCATCGCGCACACAGCTCCGTGCGGAGCACACGTGCACACAGGTAACACCGCCCGCTTCGACCCGTAACGGCGCCCTGGCTTCCCGTGAGCGGCGGGTTCAGGCGCAGAGCAGCCTTCGCTGACCACCGCATCCCGCGGGGCCTGCGGGACCCACCGGGCTCAGCCACGACAGCTCTCCGAAGGCGCCAGGGGATTATTTCCCTTTGCTCAGCAACTGCCCGCGACATGCTTAAAAGATGAAGGCTGGATGCTCACCGTGAGTCGCCCTAGGGCCGGGGACATGTGTGACACGCCCGAGATGCTGAAGGTTTGTTTTGGAGGCAAACCCACAAGTTACAAAGGCTCAACCACTTGCCCTGGTATCTTCAAGCAGCAGACTGAGCCAACGCTGGATTAATTATATTATGCCGTGATTGAGACGGTTGCTAGGTTACTGCACCCGGTCCCCAGGCCCATTCTACTGTGGGATTTCCCCAGAATCACTCGTTTGCGAGCTCAGGGGCATCCCAGGAGGGCAGGCAAGGACTGTGGTCTCTCCAAGAAGCAGGACCCTTGACTGCAGGGAAGCTGCACCATCAGCTGCACCCCAGCGCAGCCTGCCCGCTCGCTGAACCCCTCGCAGGGCGGGACGGTTGCACTCCTTGCATTACTCCTTGTCGTAAACCGTGGGGAATATGACCTCCTCCACTGGTGAGGCGGCTGCTAGCTGCAAGTGCCCATCAAGAGGCAGCTGTGAAAAAGGCCAGCCCCAGCACAGGGGTGCAGCAGGAGACGTATTGTACGGGAACCAGTAAATACCAGCCCTGGCGTGACCTCGTCTGGACTGGCACAGCCACAGAAGGATGAGCTCCAAGGGAAGCCGGTGTCAAGGACAGCTGCCAGCACAGCCGAGGGACAGCCTGTCCAGCAGCACAAAAGCAGAGCAGGGACACGAGCCCCGGGCGCACAGGGCTAGGAGGGGGGAGCAGCATTTAACCACCACTGCTGGCAAAGGAACAAATAAGCAGAAATTGGCCAGGAATAAATCTGCATGGTAATTACCAGACAGCTCCCGAGCCTCAAGGCACAGGACTGAGGGACAGCGTCCCGCAGGGATGCTGGAAATTGAGCTGGTTTGGGGGTGGCGGGAGCTGCAGGACTGGCCCGTCCGTCCTTGTGCTGTTTTTCTACCTGGTGTTTTGGCAAGGGGCTGGAGGAAGCCACAGGCTGGGGCTCAGGAGACGCGGTCCTTTTGGCACAGGCTGTGCCACGCAGGGCTGGGGTACAGGGCTCAGCAGCAGCACTAAGCAACTTGGTTCTCTTGCAGGGATGAGTTTTGTGACAGCCACAAACACAGATTACCATAAGCTTTAGCAAGCTGGGATGGCCTCCTGCGCTAAGGAGACTTGGGCCATCAGGAGAAAGCTGCTGTGAACACGCTGCCTTTGCACAGGAGGAATCCTTAGGGAGAGAACGTACGAGCACGGAGGAGTCAGCTCCAGGCCGTGTGGGTGCAGGTCAGCTGGAGTATCTTGCTAAAATCAGCTCCCAGCTGGGGAGCCACAGGGATGCCGGCACAGAAGGCACGCTGCGAGCCTGCCGAGATCAAAACGCCGCTCTGCTCTCGGAGTATGGCCTCACCCACATCCTGTCACAGCAGCTGCATCAAGTCACACACCAGGAGCTGCCAAGAGCGACAGGAGCTGCTAACCACCACGCCGGCCCGTCCCGCTCCAGGGGTGGGTACAGCACGGAACGCTCCCCAGAATAACCGCTGGGTGCACAGCTCCCGTTCACGCCTTGGGTCCACTGCAACAGCACACATGCTGTCCAAAAAGCAGACGCAGACTCCTGCAGATGAGGTGTAAATGCCTGGCCCCCTCTCCTTCTGGAGGGCTGCTAGAGCAGCCTGAGGCTCCAGCAAACGCAGGCTGCTCGTCAGGCAGCTCGTGTACCACACCCCGCAGAGGCTCCGGCGGCAGCTGAGGGATCGCCGCTGGGAAGACACAGTGGGAAGGAACAGGGGACCCTGGCGATACCTCTCACAACTTAGCGTGAACGCTCTGGCTTCAAGCTGGCGCAGTGGAAGCCAAGATACAATCGTCTCGTGGCTGAGGGCCCTGGGAACACGAACCAGCCCAGCGCAGGGGCAGGAGCAGGCAGCATGGCTTTCAGGCCTGTGCCTCCAGCAGCAGCCCCGAGAACAGGGCGCCCCCCTTGCTGCGCTTGGGAGCCCGGTCCAGCAGGCAAGCGACAAATGCAGTGAGAAATGCGCACTTCTCTGTCCTGCTGCTCTAAACCAACTGAGACCGTGCACAGCGTGCAGCTCTGGCCAGCGCTAACTGCAACAACTGCAGCTCCTCAGCCTCAAGCTCTTAATTTTTTATTTTTTTTTTTTTTTTGTGGATGACTGATAAAACCAAAAGCAAATACACTGTACCTCCAGAGATGCTCACAGGAACTATTTATATCGATGTGATCCTGTAGAAGCTTCCCCATAATGACAGGCACGTACAGAGACTTTTTATATTTAGCTTATTGGAAAGACTGGGCCCAGCTCAGGCAAGGTCTATCTCCTTCTCCCCTCACTCACGCTTGCCAGCACTGGGCTACACCTCATGCTGCAGCCCTAACCCGTCCAGCACTCCCTGAAAAATGGAGGCGTTGGTCTAAAAAGTACCTTTTTCATGCTACTCCCTTCCGTGCTCCCACTGGGTGGGATTTCTCTTACTTTGCTGCCAAAGCCAAAATATGCTACACACCCTCCTGGGGCTCTAGCGTAAGTGAAGAGAGCTCCTGCATCTGCTTTTCTCTTTTAAAGGAGTATTTTGGAACACAATGACTCATCTTTGCTTGTTTTTGTCTCAGCTTCTTGTGCTGACAAGGAACACGAGCCACAGGGAATGTAAAGGCTCCTGCGGTGGTCAAATCTGGCCCGGGTGAAAGACAAAGCGATGCCAACATCAATGTTTCCAGGGGACTCAGCGCCGGTACAGCCTCCTGCTAACCAAGAGCTGCATTAGCAAGGAAACCAGAGCTGAACAAAACCGCTGTCTCCCTTACGCTGTGCGAACCAGCAGCTCTGGGGACGCGGCACGAGGAAGGGGCAAGCGGGACGCCCTTTTGTGAAACAAGTCCTGGAGGGCCAACGCAGCTCCCGAGCTCCGGCAGACACACTTGGGGTGGAGAAGAAGACGTGCAGAGGCAGTTGTACAACAGAGCTTTATAGTCAGAATGGATTGTACCGGGTTTTTTCGATGCAAAATGGAACATGACCCAAAATCTTCACAGAACAGAAGTGCTTTCAGGAACGCAGCCAGCTGAAGCTCCAACACCTGCCTGCCTTTTCGCAAGAGAGGCCACAAACCGGTCGCGTCCCAATGCACTTTTTCCTCCCCAGGCGTGCAAAGTTGGAACTGTCCCATGCAATTTCCCTACAGTGTCACATGAAATGCAGTAATGCTCAGAAAAGTAGGCAAATGCTAATGGCAGACAGACCTGAACAACGTACTGCTCATGCAGCAAAAAACCTGTTTGTTTTATAGCGAAACAGTTACAAGTGCATTTTGGGGTTTGGGGGAAAGAAAAAGAAAAATGGAGCAGGTTCATGAGCCTGCTGTTCAAGACAACTCTGAAGTGGATAACGGATCAAAAGAACACCTTGCTTTATAGGGATGTAGAAGGAAACCCCAGTTTGGATTTCACGGCTGACATTTTACAACGAAAAGGAGAGATGTAGAACAAAACCAAGCCTCATATCAACCTGCGAGCAACGGGGTAATGTAAAGCACAGATCCTTGAGGGAGCTTCACCATCTGAGCTGCGAAAGGGACACCAGAACCAAAACAGAAGGGCGTACGGAGAACTAACAAGCTCCATCCAACACAGGGGCTGCTCACGCAGGCAAGTGCAAAGGGCTGGTCTGCAGCGCCCATCCAACGGCAACCCACGCTGCTGAGCAGGCACCAACCATGGATTGGGTCAAAGCAAAAATTGAAAGGCTTCCCAAACTCACGGGGTAGCAGGAGGCTCCCCACTTGGGGCAGGGAAAGGCAGCACGTCGGCTGCTGGGAGGCGCGGTCCAGTAAACACAGCTGCAGTATCGGCAGAAGCTGGCTCAGGAAGGATGCTGTCTGAGCTACAGCCGTTGTCCCTCTCAGCGCAGAGAGGGAGCCCGTGTTTTACAGCGTGACTGTAAAATGCCTGAGAAGCAAATGCCTTGCCATGCTAACACTTCCCTGTAGACAGTTCTGAAGCTCTGGATATCTTCATTTCCACGAGAGTCATGTCCCTGAGAGGTACCGAAGGGAGGGGATTCTAGTCTACGCAAATTCTAGGGTTGGAAATGCAGAAAAGCACTGATTTTTCTCTCTCTTTTTCAGGTTAGCTTTGAACTTTGCATTGTTTTCCCAAACTGCATAGCAGCTTACGTGTAGTGTCTGAGACACTGGGGCCACGGAAATCAATGGGGCTTCATGAATTCCACCAGCAGCACCAGTGAGTGCTAGTCAAGCTGCTGTGCAGAAAGGTCCCGCTCAAAGGACTCCAAAATCACACGCACTCTCTCTCACTCTAGCCCTGCGGCTGCTGTTTTAGAGAGCTGTACCATAGCATGATCTGCATGATTTGAAGCTCATCAACTGCTGGGTGGAGCAATGGCCAATACCACCTTTCTCATTAAAAAAATAGGAAGGATAAAAAGTTAAAGACTTGAGACAGGCGAGCACAATGCGTTCATGCGGCATGTTTTGTTGCACTCCTCTTAACAAGACAGGAATTTCAGGTGTGCAGGAGTGGAATACTGCAGGGACGGAGCAGGAGGCAGGCTCCCTTCGTCTCCCACTCCCTGCCAGCTACCCAGCAGGGCATCTCTGGAAGGAGAAAAAAATGACAGCCTGGAAGTGGGCCTGGGAACCGTGCCCTGAACCTTCCCCTTACTCAAGTACATCTCAGCTGAATTTTCTTTGTGTATCGAATGCACCTGAACAGCACAGACAGATGTAAAGCTTTTGTTTTGCCAGCTCTGTTTTGAGAGAATATATGGCAAATGGCCAAAGCTTTATACTTCTGCACCTGTCCTGGTGTGACTCGTAAGAAAAGATGGAGACAGCCACGATAGAAGAGTCCGCTGCGCGTACATGCAGCCAGCCTACAGCTCCTCATAGTCCCCACCTCCTCGCGGCTTGCTCACGCTGGCTCCTCCTCCAAGAAAAGCCTCCAGTTCATCTATTTCATTGTTTTTCTCCTTGCTCCTCTTCTTCTTCTTCTTTTTCTCTTCTTTGCTTTCCTCCTTCTCTTTGCTTTTCTTGTGTTTGCTCTTCTTTTTCACAGACTTCTCCTCTTCCTGCAAAACGAGAAGATTTCTGTTATAAATCCTCTGAGCATGCCAGCAACCCAGCATACATCACCCTGAAACCTGGCTCGGACGGGAACCTTCCTTGGGGTGCAGAATCTACTACCAAGGCTGGCTTGGAGTTCATTCCAGAAGACCCTTCTGCGTGTTTGGACAGAAGAGAGGAAAGACCATCTGGTTTCTATGTAGCAGTGGCCTGTCAGGCAGTTTGTGCCTGACAATACCACAGTATTGGACAGGCAGAAATGTCAAAGACAAAGCCTCCTGCAGACTTCCCTCGCTGCCTCCAAGATTAGGTCTGTCGGGGACACCCCTCTGCTTGGACAAAGTCATGGTGCTATCAACAGACTCAGCCCAGCAGAGATGCACTGCTCTATTTAACCCTCTATTTTACAAACTCGCACACTGCCTTTTCCAAATTCAACTGTTCTAAAAGCTTGCTTTTAGGAAGCCAAGAAGGCACAGATCCGGCCGCAGGATGGGAGAACAGCGGGAAGTTCACCAGGCACGAAGAGTACACGGTAGAAGGCCACATGGCAGGTCAGCTCTGAGGAATTCAATAGTACCTCTTTGCTTTTCTTCTTCTTCTTCTTTTTCTCCTTAGAAGCTTGTTTATCTGTTCAAACAAAAAAACCCAACACTGTTTTTAGTCAATTTAAACCGTAAGAGATGCAATTCTGCCCTGCCCCGATTCCTGAGAACAAAGTGCCCTGTCCTGGAGCCACGTGCAAAGGCAATCCTGACTCCTCGGGACAACCGGTGCCCCTTTAGAAACCAGCATAGGCCCCAGCAGTCACACCCTAATTTAACCAGATATAATGCTTATAATTAAACTAGATGTATTATCTATGTTATTCTGTGTTACGAACGCTGACTTGGATGATCACCGTATCACAGCTACTAAGAAATAAATACAGAGACCAGCTCTCCAAACTGGTCCAAAGGCCAAACTGAGGACCAGATTATTATTTCCAGAACTGAAGAATTCCTGGGAACAATTGCTCTCTGATCACCAAGTACTTGAAGGCAGACAGAAAACCCACCAGGCACGGTTTTTCTCCAATGAGTCTCAGAGTCCATCACTGTCAAATCGTTTGTCACAGGGTACTGTGGTTGACGACTCGGCTGCTAATTAGACCAATGAACGTCCACTGCCTTTGCACAAAAACTCCCTGAACAGGAGAGCATCTACTTGGCTGTTTCACAGGAGGGTTTATAACTGCACCACGCTTCACGTGTGGTATTTGATTGCCAGTCTTACCTACACATTCTTTTCCTTGGTTGATCTGTAAATACAAATCAGCCATGGAGCAGTCTGACTGCTGGTAAAGCTCCAGCTGACTCCCAAGACATGCTTTTATATTTATCCCAGAAAGAGGAGATACCAGGAACCCACATTGAATTATTAAAGATGCTAAACTGAAGTTACGTTATTGACCTGGGCCTCTGCAGATGCACTTTGAGCTATTTCAAGCTGTGCTGTTCAGCAACTCAAAGCGACAAGCCGATGAAACCGTCGCAGCCTGTGACACCTTGCTTACACTTTTGGAATAGCTATTCAGAGATTGAGAGAGATCTCTCTCTGGTGCTGCTGACGGCTTTTTCTCCCCTTAAGTCTTTAACTTCTCGTCTTCCGTGGTGACATCAGGGGCAGATCTATAGGAAGTTGCTTTGCAGTAATGCCAAGACAGCAGAAACGATTTGCGCGAGTAAGATTTGTTCCCTCAGGGGATGTGGGAAAAAAAAAAAAAAAGCCTGAGGAAGGCTTAGGTTGTGATCAGAACCCCACTCCACCTTTCCGGAAGAGAGAAGAGCAAATTGGCAGGGTACGTCAGAGCATTTTGCTCAAATTGACCCAAATTCTCCAGGAGGTGGACACTGCAATGCTAAGCACCACTTCTCAGCCACGCGAGGCTAAGCAGGAAGCCTTATACAGAGCAGCTTGTGAAATATGTGCTCTTGCTTCCAGCTGGGATGGAAAATACACGGCTGATGCCACGAATGAGCCCAGTTTCCCCCCTTTCCATGGGGAAAAACTTTTTAAAAAGTTACTTATGCTGTGTTAAACCACATTAAAGACTCATGCAGGGCACTGCATGAAGTTACAGGGTATTTTATTTGGTGCAAATTGGTTTGCTTACACCCTGGTACCATTTTGGAAAAAAACAGATGCCTGCCAAACAAAATCAGCAAGAGTGGAAACAAGGTGTGACCTTTACCTTCCTCACTGCTCTCCTTGGGACCAGCTTCTTCCAAACCCAAACCGAAGAGATCCGAGTCATTTTTCAGTTTAAAGGAGTGGACTGTGGATTTCACAGGCTGGGGTGGCTTTGCCAACGAGGTATCGTCATCAGATATGTCAGAGAGATCTTCCCGGACTGGGAATTCATCCTGGAGATGAGAAAAGGCAGACAACACAGACAAATCTTCCAACCAAAATCTCTAAGCATTTTGTATACAAAGCTGTCAGATGTCAGCAAGTGGGGAGGAGGGAAGGCAACGGTAGCTGAACTGAGCTGTTATCGCCTGGAAATCAACGCCCTTGATCTTACGAGCGCAATCTATTTCTTGCCTCGGTAAAATGTCTTAGTAGCATCGGTTCGGGAAAGTGTGCTCTGGTAACTTAACATTCATGCTACCAAAATAAAATTTCTGATGCGAAGGGATTAAACAAGACTTTCAACAGCGTTAGCTCAACAGCATCAGCATCTAACTGCCCTAGAGAGGCACCTCTATTTTGGGGAAAATAAAATCTAATAAGGCTGAAAACTCACCTCCAGACCTGACAGACAAAACCTTTTTCCTGTGTAGCTCTGTAGGGTCTCGTGCACCAGAAGCAACATGCAGCAGGGCCAAGTGTTTGCAGAATAACTCCCTTCAGGGGCAAAAAAGGGAATGTGCTCCCAGGGCAAACTTGCCCCTTCAGTGTGGGCTAAAAACCAAGATGCTGCAGAGACTGGAAATCACCCAAATATCCTCCGTCTCTGCACGATGGGAATGGAAATGAAGTTTAATGATCTTCTGACACCTGCCAACTGATCCTCTTCAGAACGCGTTAACCATCCTCCATGCTGGCCAGACACGGCCTCGTCCTGCTGCTGGCCTAGGCAACGTCCCCCCAGTCTAATGGCGGTGGCTTTACTGCCTCGCCTGCTGGGAACCCTTGAACCTGAAAAGCATTCACGGGTTGTGGGGCATCTCCCTGACACTGTTGCAACGGCAAGCTCCCTCAGAAATCCCCTTCTAATCATCACATGCTAGGAGAAGTAAACTTGCTGCAAAAACTTTTGCTTTCATACTAAAGTGCCAGGAAAAGCAGGTACTGGAATTGTTAAATAAATGGAAAATTCCTTAACAAACAGCATGGCACATAGGCAAGGTCACAGAAACTGGAACAACTGTCCTTTCTGCAGGATTCTGGAATGATGCAGAGACATAAATCACTCCTGAATACCAGCTAACCCAGACACCGGACGCTACCCCTGAACAGCAACTGGCATGCACACACTTCTACATATCAAACTTGGGGTGAAAAACCACTAGATTTGGATTTTGTGCCTTCCACACTGCTAGACTGACTGTGCTCTGAACTTACTGAGAAGAATCAGCACATTAAAACCCGTAAGCACAAACCTTGCTGCTGTGTGCTTCAACAATCAGAACATTAGTGGGTTCGTGCTCAGATCAGGTTGCTTAGCACCTGACTCCCTGTGACTGCGAGGTGGGAGAGCAGATGAAAGCTCTGCTCAGTGAGACACCTCAACAGTTCAAGCTCAGCTTCACAGCAGTGCACAGCGACTCACGGAGGTTATTTACCATTTTCTTCTTCTGGCTGTCAGAATCCTCACTTTCGAAGTCTGGGTCATCCATAACAAATGACAGCATCTGAGTAGCTATTGGTCCCTCTTGATCACTGTCTGACTCCTCAGGCTTTTCCTCTTTGACCACTTTCTGCTTGAGAGCATGCCCTTTGCTTTGGGAAATGCTCTTTGGGGCCTGGGCTGCTGCTGGGGTTGCAGCAGCAGCAGCTGGCAGGCTAGCGTTCAGCTTGCTGCTGCTGTTTCTTTCGGATCCAGAACGTGGAGGTAAACTGTCAGTTGCTTTGGTCAAAATTGCTTCACTCTGTGGTTTCAGAGAATTTCTGGAAGACCTGAGAAGAAACAAAAATTGTCAGAGCCTGTCCACCTTCACACTCCCACTGTGTGAAACAAAGCAAAACCACCAACCAATAGCGGAGCGTGCCTCAAGGGCTGCGATGTGCATCCCAGCACGAAAGGCAGCTCATCTTAGGGGGGCGTGTGGTCAAACACGTACCACCCAGACCCTCGTGTCCCTGTGGATGCTGATGCACAGGTGCCTGCGCCTGCGGGCCACACCTGACCATCACCCACAGGATGTGGAATGTGGAGAACACGATCCAGTACGTCGTTCTCCAGTACAGGGTGTGGCGAATGACTTCCACTCCCT
Source organism: Tetrax tetrax (assembly GCA_009806455.1). Taxonomy (NCBI): domain Eukaryota; kingdom Metazoa; phylum Chordata; class Aves; order Otidiformes; family Otididae; genus Tetrax; species Tetrax tetrax. The sequence goes on from WHYT01016155.1 coordinate 43,441, forward strand.
TCACCACAAGACTCAACTCCTCTGTCCTCACACCGCTAGGAACAGACGTTCAGGCGCTCAGGAGCGGTCTCTCGTTCAAACTTGAGAAAAAGGCTGCTTTCCCAAGCAGAAACATGCCAGTGACCACAGGAGCACAGTTCTCAAAGGCATGCTGCCTAGGAGCAGCACAGAAAACACTGCGTAAAGCAGTCACACCTAAAGTGAACACAGCCCCAGCTTACAGCTGAAGGAACAGGCTGATAGAGACACCAAGATTTCCCAGAGGCCGTGCAGAACTCAGTGGCATGATCGAAAAGAGGCCCAAGTTTGCCAGCACAACCCACACTTCAGGCTGTGCTTAGTACCTTTTTTTTTCCTGCTCTGTGTCAATATCCTCATCACGTATGAGTACGACGTTAGAGTCCTTCACTTCTTCCTCTTCCTCCTCCTCGCTGGAGAGGGTGACGTTCTTGCTGGGCACTCGTTCCGCTGCCAGCATGGGTCTGCTGGGGATTTTATCATCCAGATCCAGGTCATCTTGGAAACCTGCCACCATGGGGTTCCCTCCGGGTGCCTCTCCATCGCTGCAAAATAGACAATGATCAGACGCACCCCCCAGGATGTGCTAGGACAAACACGCCTCCCCTTGAACGCAGACTGCCACTCGCCTGGCTTTTCTGGCCAACGTCCCCCAGCCTGGGGCAGCTGCACTGCCAGTCTTCCCCCTGCACGCTGCCCAGTTCAGGCCGGCCCTGTGCCCTGTGGGGTGCAGGGGTGGCACAAGCCCTGTACAAAAGGGGCCACAGAAGGATGTGTCACAACTGCTCAAGCTGAAAAGAAGGGACTGGAAAAGGTGAGCCTCAGTGCAACAGAGCAGCCTGTTGCTTCAGCTCTATCAGAACATCTCAGTCCAACATGCAAGGATGAGTCAATTAACTGTGGGAACTCTGCCTTCATCCCCACATCCTGTAATTAAACCTGATCATATACTGCCATTACTGTGGGAATTCACTTGCAGCTACTAGCTTCCTGGAACTATTTCTATTTTTCTGGTGCTCCCTGAAGCAGGCAGCTACCCAGACACCATAACCCCGCTTTAACATTCCCCAAATTAAATTAACCTAAGGACACACTTTTAGAGCGAGGAGTCTGTCCGACTCCCTGGATGTAACACAGTTATATCTTCAGAAGCATCTTGATAGAGAGCTTCGCAGCTGAAGTTACCAGCTGAGGATTCTTGTCTGAACTCAACAATTTTAACACTTTCTGAAGGATTTGCTCCTGTCAGGAATATAGATACTTTCCCCAGCCTCAGCTGATGAGCCTTTGCATCGCTTTTCCTCATTACATTTCTTTATCCGCAACAGATACCCAGCTCCTTCCTGACAACCTACCACACACAACACTCACCATACTTCTGATGTCTCAATGTGGATTGTACAAACACAGCTTTCATTTTCACATAGAGACAAAAAAAAATAAAGATTATAGCTTGGAATAGATTCGATTTTAGAGGCACAAAAGGAATCACAAAACCCTAAAATTCTGGAAGAAGGCGGTGTTCTCAGTCACTAGCACACGGTCAGCACTGGCAGAGACAGTGGAGGGTCTCTGCTGATGGGATGGGAAATGCCAAGGCCCTAACACAGTCTGCCTGATTGCACAACTCAGTCTTGCTCTTACGGCTAGTTACTGGTTTACAAATGAGTTTTAAAGAATTAACACATCTGCCAACAGATAATGGAGCTCTTTCTGACATACGGGTCACCACACTTATCGCAACTGCTGCAGCCCACAGTGATTCCAGTCAGTGTTTGTCTGGGTTAGGTCAGGACTAACATCCACTCCCTCCTGCTGCTTTTGGTGTGGATCCCTCTGCTTTTGGGACTCTCAGCGCAGCTCCCAGCTAAGCAGAGGCAGGCTGCTGAAGAGCCCCTTCATCATTAACACTGCTGCTCTCATACCAAGCCAGAAAGGAGGCACACTGCCCGTCGCACACAAAGGAGAAAACTGGTGCCCAAAACAGCCTCCAAGGCCGGAGGAATTACAAGTGAGTGATTGCTGAGGTCTTCAAAGCACTGGCAGGATTTCCTCTTGAAATGCGCTGAAAAGAAAACGGATTTGCATCCTGAAAATGGCAGGATATTATTCTGAACTGGTGACACTGCATTTCTTTAACGCGTCACTGCTCTATCAAGCACGGGGATCAGAGATCGCTGCCACTGTCCTTCTACTGCACACCGTACAAGACTGGCAGCCTTTAAAGTACTCCCAGTCCAAACAGAACATCCTTGTGTGTACACACACCCACGCAAAGCGGGTCATCTCCCTTCACAATGAACGCACAGCCTCCACCTAGAACTTCCACACAGATCGCTCAGCGACAGCTTAAGAGCAAAGCAATTGAGTGACTACACGTCAGGAAAATCACTGCTGCGGTATAAACAAGGTCTGACAATGCAAAATTAGTATCAGCTTGTGGTCCTGAGGTTCCAGCTGGAAGAAATTCAGCGCATGCAAAAACAAACACGCTGCACCACTCTCTCCTTGATGCGCTGCCAAGCCTGCGCTAGTGCTGAGCCAAGGCGTTTGCAGGTGCAGGTACCCACCCACCAAAACCGGGTACGCTCGCTGGGGTCCCAGTCTGAACTACCGGTCAAAGAGCACGTCGGGGCTGCTGGTGATGAAACAAAGCCTGCTGCAACCTGAGCACACGGTCTCGAACCCGGATCAGTTGTGTTCCGCCAGCTCTGCCGGCAGCCACCAGAATCCTGTGCCCACCTCAGTTTTTGGGGATAGAGGAAGAGGAAAACCCAAACCCTAACAAAGCAGGTAAGCTGAGGGAATGGCGCACCGCGGGGTGAGCCTGCATGGTTATATTCTAGGAGATGGGGGTCTTCTACTGTGAACCAAACAGCATCCTGTGCTTCTCCCCACTTGCTCTAGCACAGCCGGGTACCACTACATCAACAGCAGATGCCATAACAGCACAGAACCAGTTCAAAGCCCTCCAGATGTAAGGACAAGGAAACCCAATCAATGTTTAAGACAAAGGTCTCGTGAGGCTGGGAAGACAGATCAGGAACGCCGTTAGGTACAGCATAAACTCACTTTCAGACACCTAGAGCCCACCCATGGACCTAGGCCAGCGGACCCTGCAGGAGGGAAGATGGGAGCGTACTGGGAGCCAGATTAGCTCTTCTGGTGCAGTCACATACACACTGGCTCAGGGCAGCAGGCTAAAGAGCAGCAAATTAAGTTCTGAAACAGCAAACTGGGAGACTGAAGTGCCTTCCTAATTAACCACTAAGGAAACTGATTTGGGAAGTTCTCTTTATTGCAAGCTAGAGAACCATAACGCACCACTAAACAAAACCCAGGACTCCATCAGTCTCCGTAGACGTGTGCTGGGATTTAGCCATAGCAATACCAAGAGATGTCGGAAAGTGCTGAAAGTCGCAGCAGCTGTCTGATCTTTGGGCAAGAGCAGCCTTGTTCCACAGGCATGAGCTCATTCCTCACTGCTAGCATGCTTCAGAAAAATAAAGTGCTTTTTCTCCAACACTACTGCTCCACGTCAACTCTTGCTCTGTTGGTTAGAGACATTATGGAGCAGGGAAAGGGAGAAGTTCACAGGACATCACTAAAAATAAAAAATAAAAATAAAAAAATAATAAAAAAAAAAAAAATCAAGAATTCCCTATGTGACTAAAACGCATAAGAAATACCAGACTTCGCAAACCCTTTCTGACGCTCAGAAAATAAAAGCAAACAAGCTCTTCCAAATGGAAGCAAACACAGCCCTGAGTTCAGGAAGCAGTTCAGTTACACAGCATAACAGCCGGCTACCAACAACGAGAACAAGACCTTCTTCTCTTCCCCGAGGAGTTGTCCTCTGTGTGAGAGAGCAGTGGGAGCGCAGGGAGCTCTGCCTGGGGGTGGATGAGGAGCCAGCTGGGAGCTTACGGGTCACGATCCAAAACACTGGACAAAACACCTGCGGCTCGTTGGGAATGCGAAGGTCAAAGGCAGCCCTGGATCCTGAGGGCAGGGAGGGTAGACTTTGGCCTCTTCAAGGATTTGCCTGGAACAGTCCTGTGAGACAAGGCCCTGGAGGGAAGAAGGGCCCAGGAAAGCTGCTTAATATTCAAGGATCACCTCCTCCAAGCTCAACAGTGGTCCATCCCAATGAATATGAAGTCAGGCAAAAATGCTAGGGGGCTAAGGTGGAGCAAGGAATATGCATCCTTGGTAGAAGAGGATCAGGTCAGGGATCCGGGATAAAGCAACACTGGACACATATGAGTTCACGGGCCCTGATGGAATGGCACTCATGAGTGCTGAGGGAGCTGGCAGACGTCACTGCAAGGTCACTCTTGATAATATTTGATCAATTATGGTGACTGGGAGAAATGCCTGAAGACTTTCCTGGGAAGGAAAGCAAATGCCACTCCTATCTTCAAGAAGGGCAAGAAGAAAAACTCAGAGAACTACAGCCTAGTCAGAGCTTCGCCTGGATCCCTGAGAAGGTGATGGAGCAGTTAATCCTGCAAACTATCTCCAGGCACATGAATCACAATAAAATCATCAGGAGTAGTCTGCATAGATTTACCAAGGGCAAGTCATGCTTGGTCATCTTGATAAAAGCCTATGAGGGGAGAGCGTGGATACCCAGACTTCAGTAAGGTCTTTGACACGGTCTCCCGTAAGATCCTTGTAGGGAAGCTCTTGATGTACAGGCTGGATGAGGTGACAGGGAGGTGGGGCCCAGAGGGTGGGGAGCAGTGGTTATGAAGTCTGGTCGGAGGCCAGTAACTGGCAGTGTACCCCAGGGATCAATACGGGGCCCACTCCTGTCTACCATCTTCATTAACGATCTGCATGATGGGGCAGGGTGCACCCTCAGCAAGTTTGCAGATGACATCAAACTGCGAGGAGGGACTGAAGCACCAGAGGGTCATGCTGCCACCCAGAGGGATCTTGTCAGACTGGAGAAATGGAACGACAGGAACCTCCTGGAGCTCAACAAGGGGAAGTGCAAAGTCCTGCACCTGGGGAGGAACAATCCCACGCATCAGTACACGCCGGGGGCCACCCAGCTGGAAGGCAGCTTGGCAGAAGAGGGGCTGGGGGTCCTGGTGGATGCCAAGTTGAATTGCCAGCAGGTCCAGGGAGGCGGCCCCTCCTCTCTGCCCAGCACTGGTGAGGCCACACCTGGAGTGCTGTGTCCAGTTCTGGGTGCTCTTCAGCATAAGAGAGACATGAGTATGCTGGAAAGAGTCCAACGAAGGGCACTGAAGATGATTAAGTGACTGGAGGCATCTCTCACATGAGGAAAGGCTCTCTCACATGAGAGCTGGGACTGCTTAGCCTAGAGAAGAAAAGGCTTGGGCAGACCTTATCAATGTATTTAGATACCTGAACAAGGGTGCAAAGAAGATGGAGCCAGGCTCTTTTCAGAGCTGCCCAATGACAGGACAAGAGGCAACGGGCACAAACTGTTCCCTAGGAACATCAGGAAAACATCAGGAAATGCTTTTTCCACTGTGAGGGTGACCGAGCACTGGCACAGGTTACCAGAGAGGTTGTGGAGCTTCCATCTATGGAGATATTCGAAAGCCATCTGGACATGGTCCTAGCAACCAGCTCTGGGTTGAGCAGGGTGCTTGGACCAGGCGACCCTCCAGAGGTGCCTTCCAACCTCAGCCATTTTGCGATTCTGTGAATGTAACTACCTCTGCTTCACGCGTGAAATGCACTGTGTGCTAAGGCGCTCTCACATAAGCTAACTACAAGACTCTTATTATGGACAACCAGGCAATTTCTCTTCTCTGGGTAAGAGAAATGACTTCAAAAATTCCCCAAACACCGCCCATTCTTCTGCCACATCTTCAATGGCTCTTCGGTTTCAAAGCTTCCACTTAATTACAGCACACCCAGAAGAAATGCTGGCAAGCTGCGTAAGCTTAACACTCAGGTATCTGCTTAAAAATGTTCAGGAGACCTGAACGCATCTCTCTAGTATGTTCTCAGGCTTTGCTCCTCACTCAGATGCAAGGGGAAAACAGCTTCCAGTATTTCATTTTTTAAAACCAATAACATCTCCACTAGGTTTGAGTGGTTTCATAAGAGAACTTTTGTGTTCTTTAGGTCAGAGACAAATTTCTGTAGCAGTAGATTCTGTTGCAACTGCAACAACTTACTCACTGCAGAAGCAGCTGATTATTAGGGACAGCGCTTACAGAACTCTTACGTTGCTCTTGGGCATCACGGGGTTCTAACCGGCACGCCAAAGGAAATAAATCATTGTAGGTGATGGTCAGAAGCACACCTGCATCTCTGAAATTCAGCACATCTGGTTTATTGTGGTAGGCCCTCTTTGGCAAGAAACAGAAGGTTAAATTGCCAGGCGACTGAGAAAACTGTGTGAATGACATGAGAAGCCAGAGAAAGACACAGATGCCAAGCTGCAGAGAAATAACGAGCATCTGAATTTGCAGGGAGGCACTGCAAAATCTTCTCCTAGGAAAACAGAGCTGTTCGAGCTGCAGACGGTTACCACTGCCATCAAAGGACGAAGCTGCTCTGTGAAAGCCCAAAGGTGTGTGTGTCTGCCCCCGTCAGCTCATATGCACTGGAAGGTCACCAAGGCTGGGGACAGCATGCAGAAGGGCAACACAGCAGCCAAGAACGTGACAACTCTGCAACCAAGGAGCAGGGCTCTTGCACCACTGTTGAAGAGGTTTGGCTTTTTGTAGAGTTTAACAACTACTTGCTGCCAATGACTGACATTCTGGAGAAAAAAAAGCCTTTGTTAAAGATTCAACCTCCTACCCACAGCAAGAGCTGCAGCTAAGGAGCCCCAAGGGCAGTCCAGGACCCAGTCCTTCAGCAAACCTCAGGAAGGTGAGGCTCAGCTCTCCTGACATTTCCTTGTTAAACGCAGAAAAATATCCCAGCTCAGCCACAGCTGTGAGCAAGATGCTTTGTAGGCCAGCATGCTTCTAGCAACCATCGCTTTTTTTTCTTTCTTTCCTCCTTTTTTTTTTTTTTTTTTTTTAAAATAAAACAC
>WHYT01016155.1:56857-122366 GCA_009806455.1 Tetrax tetrax
AAAAAAAAAAAAAAAAAAAAAAAAGTGCAGCACATCTTGGCTGAAGTCTGACATCAAAGAAGGCTGTACTAATGTCTTTGCCTATCAACATCTCTTTGAGAAGAAAAAAGGAGATATCTACAAAATCAACAAAAGTAACCTGGGAACTAATTACTCTGCATGATTTCTGCAAGACACCACTTTCCCAGAGGAGCTGAGGTTACAAAACCAAATATTTAACCAATATCACGCTGGTAGATTTCAATCTTCTCCACTGAGCCACGAGTTGAATTTAAATCTCAGCCTTCTACAACTTCCCCCTCAAAATTTATGGTTTGACTTGTTTTACTGGGTTTTTATACATTCAATTTTCTTATCCTGGTTCCTCCTGCTCTGCAGCCTGAAGATGTGCTGACACCCACTAAACATCCAAGCTCCTTCTGAACTAGCATTTCAGTGGGGATTATATAAATATACACAGAGACACTTCAATTACTGGTGAAAGATAACCAAGATCAACTGCCTGGTTTTTTCCATCCAAAAGAAAACAATGATACAACATCGTATGTACCCTCAAAAAGCGTATGCTGTTGATCCCAAAGGACCCCTGTATGTTGACCCCAAAAAGTCCTCTTCTAAAGGACCACAGCTAAGAACTCCACCCTTTCGTGCCCGTTCAGCCTTCGCCTCCCACTCAGCCCACCACGGAAGCCTAATTTATGAAGGAAATAAGAGACTTGGATCTACGTGCATAGTACTCAAGCAGATCAGTTCGCGTTAGGGTAAATATTTTCAGCAAACAGTTGTCCCTGAACTGTTTAGTTCATGACCAAATCTCTTCTCATCTGAGTTTAATCAAACAGAATTTAAATACAAAGTTTAACAAATGTGTGTATGTAACATTTTTGACTTGGTAAGCACACCACTGGACACAATTTTCTTGCCAGTGCTCTTCACCTTGGTGATTCTCCAGAGGTAAGCAATTGTGAACACAGCAGAGGAGAGTCCTCACGTAAGCAGAGACGTGTTTAGGTCACAGGCACCAATATACTAACATAATTTTGTTAAGAACTCTTACAAAAACCAAAAATCTACTCAGGATCTTTTAAACAAAAGAAACCCCAAGTATCAAATTCTTGCCTTAGAGAAAGTGAAATCTGTCCCACGCACCCATCAGGGAAATACCCTCTCGCTTACCTGCAGCTGCAAGAAGGGGATGTTGAAGAATTTGTGCAGGTACTTGAGGCCAAAGCTGTTCTTCATGGAAGACTCAGCATAGCGAAAGTACGAGGAGCCGGGAGGCCTGTCTCAACCAGATAGGCAGAGAGAACACTGTACAAAGGACACGGACTGCGTACACACAGAAGAGGCACTTGCTGAATGACACACCGTGAACAACTCTCGTTTACAAGCCAACCCCTCAACTCCCAGATGTAGACTAGCAGGCCATTCTGCTAGGGACTGGTCGTTTTGTTTACAGACAAAATTCACACTTTGTTCCTCCTGAAGGGTGGCAGAACACAGGTGCTGTTGTGTTGCAGTGTCATCGGGCTGTCAGACTAAGAAATGCTATGTCAGGACAGCAGGCCATCGGTTTACTGAACTGAGGGTTTCACAACTGTACAAGCTGTTCACTTCTCAGTGAAGGTTTTGTTTCAAAACCACAAACAGACCTACATTAAGTCACAAGCATCAGCAGTGGGCATTAAACTCAGCTAAGTCACATACAGAGATGGACTTGTAAAGAAATTATTACGTTATGGAATCAAGCCTTAAAACTGATAATATTTCTGTGTCTCTGACAGAAGCACAAACAAATAAGAGACTATGAAAATGAAAAAAGTGCCTTAAAAACATAAAACCACACAAAAAGGTACAATCTATTGAATCCTGACAACAAATAATATTTTATACTAAATAACAGAGCACCTCACATCTCTGCATAAGGGAAAGTCTTGCCTGGCCAGCAAGGGAGGCATACGACTCGGCTGTGCCCAGTAAACGCTGCGTGGGGATGCTCTCAGAGGAAGAGCAGGGAAGACAGCTGCACTAGCTGGCTCTCTTGCAGCATAATTATTTGGAGTAGAGAATGGCTGTGCTGCAGAGAGGGGACGCAAAAGAACGACGACAACTTCTTGGGAAAAGTACTTCTGAAAGGCACATGCTGGCAGGCACTCAGTGTTTCCAGGAATATAGCTAAGAACAGGCCCAGAACAGGCTCCTAGATCAAAGACAAAGGAGCCCGTCGCGTAAACAGAAGCTTCCGTACGCGGTGCCCGGAGCTACGAAAGCCCAAAAGCTAGGCACGGGGTCTGAGGACAAACGTCACGTCCATCTGAAACGCAGCAGCAATAGTTCTCTCCGGCTGACGCCGGGGAGTAGCAGAGGTCTGCTCCCCCGCCGGGTGACCGTGCTGCCAACCTACCTGTTCAGATTGTCGATGAGGTCCCGCACGTCGCCGGGCAGAATGACCCGGTGCTCCCCCATGTCTCGGTAATTCCCAAGCACGCATACTGGAACGTGGGTCGGCACTTTAGGAAGTTCCCTCAGAATATAGTTAAATGTCCTTCACCATAGGGGAGAGAGAGGCAGATGAGTGGGAAACATCAATGCGTGAGCAGTTTCATGCACAAATCAAAGAAAAAAAAAAAAAAAAAAAAAAAGAAAATCCAACCTACAGCATAAGCACAGCGCTCTACCATTTGGAGGATGCTGTGAAGGAACATTAGGAATGAACAGAGAAAAAGAAAGGTAACCCCTAAGACTTTTCTGGAATCTGCAAGCAAGCATGTAGTGACATTCCCAAGGGAACACAACTCTCTCCATCCTTCCTTCCAGAATCCCATCAAGCCATAGAGTGCCCCCAAGCATCCTCCAGCAAACACACACCCCTTTATAATGCCTCAGGAATGGCAGTACCAGGCCACAGAGGACTCTGGCCATGCTTTGGGCCTCTGCAGCAGGGAAGCATTCACTAGGCAAAACATAATGTCCCTGCAGAGCGCCCCATGTCCCAGAAGGAAAATAGCTCAACTGTTTCCTTCTGACCCAAAGCAACCCAGTGGTTTAACACCGAGCGTGAAAGTGAGACAGGAAAACTAGGAAGGTAATAACCAGCTTTTACGGCTGTTCCTCGTTCCCAGAGAGCAGTGTATCGGTAAACGGGAGCCAGCGAATGCTGCGACTGACTACGCCACACCAGAAACGCAACCGGTTTCTGAACAGCTGCAATGGGTTACCAGGCGCGACCCATCATCCCGACTGCACACCCAGACACGTCCCTGTCTCCCCTCTCTCCATCCTCCTGTCCTCACCTTTCGCTATCGACACGGTGTTTGGTCTGCGGTTTCCCTTTGTTCTTCTGTGGGGCTGGGTCTTCTAGAAAGCTGTGGTCCAGGCTATCATCAGGAACAAAGTCCTCCACGCTCTGTACTTTTGCAGGGGCTTCAGGGTGAGGAGGAGAAGTGGCAGCAGCAGCATCTGCATTAGCAACAGTAGTTATAAAACACAGGGTTCACCACAAGCAAGACAGAAATTTACTTTTTACAGATCCGTCCTGCTCAGGGTCTCTTCAGCACACAGACAGCAGCCACAAAGTAGTTCCTCAGCTACACAGCAAGGGAAGAGGAAGGGTACGAACAAGATCCTCAAACCAGTCCAGTCTTGCATGAAGGCATTCACAGACCAGACACGGCCGCTGTGGTTTAAGACGCACCAGGCTGACCCCGGCTCTGAAAAACCCTCTAGCGTGGTAGCTGACTCTGCTCTACAGTGAATGCTATGACTGACAGATTTTATACCTGTGCTGCGTGCACTGCTCCTGTTTGATGTCCCTTCATTATTCTCTTACCTCTTCCAGACTATTCAGTTCACCCACTCACCTCCTCTTGCTTTTTCAACTGTCCAAGGCAGGATTTTTCACACTGTACGTTCGGATGCCCTGTGTAACCAAAAGCTCAAGAGCTACAGCAAACAGGGACTCACTTTAATATAGCTTATTTGTAGAGAAACCATTGCCCATCTTCAAGGTATCAGGATGAAATCTCATGAAATCAGCAAAACCAAGAAGCCTAAAGCAATTAACCTTTTCAGAATTCGCAATATTTAATGTTTTTCTTCTGCCTGGACTGCACTTCACATAGAATCATAGGCTTTTTTCTCTTGGTGAATAAGATTTGTGTATTTTCTTCTAGATTTTGCTCTACTAGTACAGCTTTCAGATCACTTTTGTATACAAATAACACTACTACTAATGCCATAGAGGAGCACTGGTGTAAGAAAAAACACAGCTGAAAGAATTACTACGGCAAGACTTCAAGGGAAAGCTTAAATAGGAGCTCCCATAAAAAAAACCCAAAAATTACTTTGTGACAGTGATTTTTTAACTGCTTTCCAATTAGCTGGTCCCTAGGTATGTTCCAGTAGAGGTGCAGACCCTTGGCACGCTACATAAACCTAACAACCCTGACAGATCAGCTTCTCCTAGCTGCCTTTTGCAACCCTCCTAAACAGCACCCTTGAGACACCAGGACTGCAGGCCACAAGCCTAAAACAGTTAATTAAGATAAGTAATAGATTTAAAAAAAAAAGAAGAAAAAGAAAGAATCCAAACCCGAAAGATTGTAACACTGGTAGCAGACCACATGTCTTTTTTCTACCTATCAATATGACAGAGGTGTTTCTATTCACAAGGGATTTCTAACGTTTGCTCCTCTTTGTTTGTTGGTTTGTTGCTGGGTAGGCAGTCATCAACAAACTGAACGGGTGTACAGACTCAGAACGCAGAACACTGTGCAGATCTAAAAGTGAAAGATTTCAACATCGGAAACTGCAAGCCGTGTTCTCAGCACCTCCTCCTTTCTTTCCGTGGGTGTCTCAAGAGCACTGTGAGCTCTAGGGATTGACAGTTTGGGAGGGAAGGTATTTCCAGAGGGTGATTCAAACCATGTCATGCTAATGATTTTTAGGCAGTGCCAGCTCTGCAGCTCCAGTTAGCTTTGCAAACAAAGCGAATGTGACAGGCAAATTAAGATCCAGCCCAGTAAAAGTGCATGCAACAAAACCCTCGATGCCTCCGCCCTGCAACTTCGTCCGGCAGCGGCTTGGACCGAACGCTGCGCTGCCCCGCTCCATTGTGTGCTAGCGCGAAGGAAGAAGGCACGGCGGGCTGCCCTGCTCCTCAGCCCGTCTCTGAAGGAGCACATTTCCCCGGAGGGGAATCTGCTGCAGAGCTTGGACTTACGTGATCATTTCTGGCTGAATAACCTTTAAAACCAGCACTCTGCTATTCTCCGGTAACACACGGGAGCCTCTTTGAGCTGCCAGACTTTTGTGAAGACAGAGCTTCAAATAGCTTCTCTGACATTTTTTCTTGCTATTCGAGGAGCATGTGTGCTCCTGGTAAGAAGCTGACAGTTATTTTATTAGCGTCCCCTGTGCGCTCAGGACCTCCCACCTGAAGCACGCTACAGCCACCACCCAGCTGGCCGGACACGGTCCCATCCCGCACAGAGACAAATCAAAACATCAATCAGGAGAAAAAAAACAGAGAACGACAGCGCAGCTCTCCTTGGACGCACGCTGCGCACACACAGGGGCCTGTGTTAGTCAGACACCTGTCTGCTCAGCCTCTCGCCGGGACAAAAATGAAAGGAAAACAGAGAAAGGCCCACAGGTGACATCCTGCCTAAACACTGTACTCAACACCTACCTGGCTGGGGGGGAGAGGGGTCTGACGCAGGCGACGTCCCAAACAGACGTGAAATAATGCTGCGTTTCGGGGGCGGGGCTGCGGCTGGAGGTGCTGGGGAGGCTGTAGCTGGTGGAGGCGCGTGCGGCTGCTGGGCTTCAGGTGCAGGCACTGGTGAAAAAGATGAGGGGGGTTCAGGAGAGATGGTGGAGCTTGTGGAAAGCAGCTGCGGTGGCTGTGGGGTGCCAGGGCTGGAGCTGCCCGTTGATGTGGAGCTTGGAGGTACTATGGGTGACTGGGAGCCGGAGGAAGGGCTCTGCCCGTTAGTTGTTAGTGGCGACGTGTGTCCTCGACTTCGGGCTTCCATCATTTCAAGGAAGCTGTAGGGAACATAAATTGCAAATATAAGGAATGGAGAAAACATGCTCAACAGAACCCTGACTACAGTGCTGGGCTGCTTTGGCTATGTGCTGAGCTGGGAGGGTACTGGTCTGCTTTCAGTGATGCCGCAACTCCCCGGGCCACAATAAATCTGGTTCACCCACGTGAGCTAAACTCACCTGATCTGCATGGAGGTGTGGGGAATCCCAACCTGCTTTGCACTGCAGGATGAAACCTATATTTGCAATGCTGCTGGGAACTCCTTGGATAGACAGACTGTAACAACATGCCAGGGCTTGAAACACAACCTTAAGTCAGTTCTTGGGCATATGTCTCTAAGGGAGTAAGTGCGACTGGAACGGCACATTTTTAGATTCTGCAGAAGAGATCAGAGCGTCCAAGAAAATTCAAATGCTATAAAAACCTCTTCTTTCAGCCAAGAATGGATTTGAGAGGAGAATCCTTGAATGTCAAAAGACAAGAGCTATCCAGAGGGCTCACAGAGGACTGACTGCAATTATCCTTCTCACAAAATGCAGATATACAGGCAGTCTCTCCCCCTGCACACACTCCCCCTCTACGTGGGAGGCAGTGAAGCCAAGCAGCAGAAGCTCTGAAGCACGTTGTGGTCCTGGCTGGATCCCTGACTAAAACAGCGTTGAAGCCTGTACCGCTGCAATGCTCTGGGTGAAATGCTCTATCCTTTTCAAAAAGGAAACCAAGCTTGATCCTGCTGCAGCCTCCTCCCGCCGCCCGTTTGGTTAGCAGCCTTTTCACAAGCTGTGTGCAAAGAAACACTAACAGAAAGACAGGCTCTTACTACAAAATGGTCTCAAAATAAAATCCGCTACATGCAGCACATCTGAGAGATACAAAGAGGACACCCAAAGTGAAGTATCATGTAGAAAGTCTACCTAACGTCATGGTCTTGCCTCTTATTTCATTAAGCCTAATGAAGTGCACAAAGGCTCTGGGTTCAACTGCTTCTGCAACACAGCCTCAGCTGTGCTCCAGACAACAAGGATGTCAAAACTGGGACTCCTCTCCCATACAGAGCCCAACCTCATCCTCCAGGGACCCGAGCCATCCAGACACCTTCACTGGAATGACTGCTAAGCAGAAAGCAAACAGCAGGGGCTCAAAGACTCTAAACCCCCCTGCGATACCATTGCCTATTTTAAGGAGCAACCTGAGACACTTTTAGGGAGCAAACTAAATATATCTTGAGACCGGCAGTGCCTGGAGCCCTAGAGAACAACATCCCTAGGAAGTTGTCACTTGAACTGGAAAATCAGGAGTCTATCCTAACTAAGGAACCAGTTAAGTGGAGATAAAGGGTAGCACTAAAAAGCAGTATTAGCTAGGAGAGAAATCCTTGGTAGAGTTCCTCAAGGATTAGCCTTGAGATATATTTCAGCATCTCAATGAAGTGGCACAGAGATCAGGGAAATGCTCATAAGGTTGCAAGTTGGGAGGCTGCATCGACACAGAAGAGGACAGGGACAAGATATGGACAGAACTGGATGATCCTGAGTAGCAGAAATGGGAAGAAATTCAACAGTACCAAGGAAACAGTCATCTGCTCAAGGGCTAAGAAACAATTGTTCTTGCTCCCAGTTCACCACGCGAGAACAGACTCGCCTCGCTCCTTCCAGAAGACTGGCTGCAAACGCAAGGCTGCCTGGGAGGAGAAAAGGAGCCTGACTGTCACACAGCCGTCCGCTGCCCGTCCCCCACGACTGCTGTCAAGGCACCTAAATTAGTGCCGCGCTGCAGTAGCTTCACTGATGCTTCCACCAGCATCTGGGGCAAGGCTTACGTGCTTATTACACCCAGCAGAGCGGCTAGAACAAAGCCAGCTCCTGGCAGAGCTGAGAGCAGAGCATGTGACAGCATCCATTCCAGCATCCTCCCTCCCAGGGGACCAGTAGCTGGGGTGAGCTGTGCGACAACACGTTCCACTGAAAACGATGCATGGATTTGTCACGCACCAAAGAGAAAACATAAAGGAGTTTAATTCTTGCACTGAGCTGTCTGGAGACTGCACCAGGTTTGTTTGGAAGGTGCACAACGCACCACACACCCCACAAGAACACAGCAGTGTGTCTTCAGTGCATCTCTGCCACCGCGCTGCAGGGCTGAGCGACTGCACGTCACTCCTGTCTTGAGGACATGCGGTTCAGCAGCCCTCAAGGTATCTGTGGTGAGGGAAAGACAAGCCAAGGCTACCTCATCCAACAAAGCGAACGCTCTGAATCCACAAAACCATGTGAATTGCTGCGGCCTGAAAAGCCATCCAGGAGACGGGCCTGCGCAGGCCGTGCGGCTCCGCAGATCCGTGCCAGAAGCAGAGTGCTAAATCCTGTCATCCCTCCCCTCCGAGCTTTGATTCAGGGCTCCCGGAGAGCTGAAGGCAGGATGGCTGAATAGCTCTGCATCTCTCCTTCTCCCAAGCCCTACGCAGGGTTAAAGACTCCTGCCTCCCAACTGTGAGGGGAGATTAATTCCTGATCTACGCGCACCCCCACTCCTGTTTATAGCAACAGCAACCCTGGCTGAAGGCCTGCTCGCCTGCTCACGGTTGTATCCAGCATCCAAGATACTGATGCCAGCGCTGCTCGCTCTCCCGCCCGAGCTGAGCTCTCTGACCACCTGCGTGAGCGCCTAAACCACCCACACTACACAAAACCAGAACCAAACAACCTCTGAGGCTCCGGTCGGGACGCCGGGCCCCACTGTGAAGGCAACCAGGTAGACTCAGTAGGATAAGACGATCGTGCACCGAAGACCAAGGAACAAGGATCCCATAGGAAGCACATACAAAGCACGTACCTAGTCACCTTCGGATACAGAACGCGAAGCTCAGCGAGTACTTAGAGCTAGACCCAGCAAAGCACAGGACACTCTTTACAACATCAGGGTATTTGAAGATTTGCTGTACTTTGTACTACCAGAGCTGCCCATTTTGGAAACAACCTGCTTTGTTCTGGGCAAGCAGCCAGCTCCGGAGGGAGGGAGGGTGAGACTACCACCTGTTTCTCCTGCAGAAAAAATGAATTTTAAGAGCTGGAGGGACAAAAATGCTACATAACTGAAGTATAAACAGTGTCATTGTTCCCTCCAGCTCAGTTAGTCTGGAGAGTAACACACATGCAGGCCTCTTCTGCACCTGCTCCTGTGCCTTGCTCACCTACATTGCGTGAAGGGCATAAGAATGAATTATTTTTAGCAGGAAGACACAATAGTCATTTGGGGACAGCACACCACAGGCTCTTACCCCAGCACAGCACAAGGAGAACCATGGCACGTGTGCTTCGTGTCACCTTCCTCATCCCCAAGCAGACACGTGGGCCAAGCTGCGTGCTGCGTGCCATGGCACGGGGGAAACAAGGATGGTCTGATACCGGTTTCACACGGGCTGCAGAAACCAGCTCTGCCGAGCTTTCATATTCATATCTTCTTCCATGAAAGAGGTGGGTGGAAAAACAGCATCCATGAAAACGCTGCCAGCAAGCTCTCAGTAATTTCCAGGGTGGAGGTGTCTAAGCATCCTCCACACTTCAAAAATACTACATAATGCATGAATGCTTTCTCTGGCTTTACACACGCTCTTCAGAGGCACAAGCGTGGCTGTTCTGGGAACGCACTCGGCCAAACCTGCCACGTGTCTGTTTTTTCTCATCTTCTATACAATCTGGCCACTGTGTTCCTTGTTCAACCACTTTGCCAGTCCTTCACAAAAGGAATCACTCAAAATCTGGCTGTGAAACAAGTACTGTCACGTCCACGCTAGGTGCAGGAGACCAGGTGCTATCAATGCGTAAGATGAACTCGCGCTGCGACCCAAGTAGACCTGTTGTGGTGTTGGAGACAGCAAACGCGCTACACAAGACCAGGTGGGTTACCTGTCTTCACCCACGCGGGCTCCTGTTTGCCTTTCAGTCCACATCCTCAAAACCCTGAATAATTGACCGTCAGTTGGACCTGCTTGCAAGAGGAGAGTTTAATGCAATTTTAAAGATGAACACGCTCTGTGGGAAAAAAAAAAAAATCACCAGGGCCTGAGGTTACTGTTGCTCTGCTCCCAGAGCAAACAAAGAGAAGCACAGAAGGACCTGTTCATCTCACAGTTCCTAAAATTGTCAGTGATCATGTCAATTTACTACTGAAGACAGGAGCAGCCTGAAGCTTTTTGGCTCCTGGTTCTAAAGCGCTGTGATCAACTTTTCAAATTTATTTAACGTGGCAAGAAATGTTTTGGGTTATTTTATTAATTGTGAAAACGAAGATCACGTGACATCAATTTAACTGAGGTTAATGCAGGTTAGATTTCCACGTTTGTTTTGGGGTCATTAACGGTACCGAACCTGATTCCCCTCTACATCCAGGTCCCTGAACATGAAATCAGTGCCAAGTGGGGCTGAATCCTGCTGCCCAGGCCCTGGAGAGAACAGCCCCTCCGGTTTTCCCCTTGGCACAAAATGGATGCAGCAGGACAATCCCTGCTTCACAGCATACCGGACAAGCTCCACGTTCTTCACTTCTCTAGTAGGATTGATGATGACAGAGTTAGTTGCAATTAACTCTTAATGCAGCCCCACACAAAAAACATGACCTAAAGTTCCACCTGTCTGATGGCAACAGCGATCCACGGCAAGCAGAAACAATAAAGGTGGGGCAAGAGGAAGAGAAAGCAAAAGTAGTTTCACTTTCCTAACTGGTAATTCGACCTTTAGCCAGTGTGATTCCAGACTGTACTTCCATAGAGCTGAAGATACGGGAGAACCGCTCGAGCAGCGGGTCCTCCTGCCAGGCCGTGCTGGTGTTACTCAGCACCAGGGTCTTCACAAAATTATGGACTGTGCTCAACACGGAAAAAACAAACAACAAATAAACCCCCAAAACCCAATCGCTGACTTTGTAGTGAATAAAGCTGTCTAATGCAGGGAGCACGCCTCCCAAAAGAAGAGTCCTCATCAGGAGAGCATAAAAGCCTTTGTGCAGTCACCGGTCCCTCTTCCCCACCCGGCCAGCAGCACCCAGCTATCCAGGATCTCCTGCCAATGCAGATGACAGCCGTATGGCTCTGCTGGGACAGGACCCAGGACCTCCCTCACCTGGCAAACCTGGGACAGGTCCTGCCACTGCAGAAATTGTAGCTTGGATGATACAGTATCTCAGATAATCTGAAGTTCGACCGCTTTGAATATATTTTTTAAAAGTCTGACTAGCAGGTTGCACAAGAGCTCTCACACACAAGGAGTAAATGATTGGAAAATTCACTTCTTACAAACAATTCCTGTGAAGCAGTTGGACTTTGAGTGCTTACAAATCAAACAATCACACAGTGGTTTAGAGATGACAATTTCACAAAGCTTCTCAAAACTGAGTGTGAAAAAAGATGGGGTATCTCACAGAGAATCACTTAAGTATTCCTTTTGAGTAACTTACATTAATCCCTAGAGGGGAAAAAATATTAACTTAAAGAGAGTTGATTGCTTAACCCTTGAAATTCAGTTTTGTCTTTTGATATTAAAAAAAGAATAGTACTAGAAAAAATGTAGCCAAATGTAAAAGCTCATGAAAATCATACATTAAATCTGCTTCTTATTAACTTTTGCAGACGTTTCCACCAGCAGTGTATTCCTGAAAAAAATTAATATGCAGGAAGAGTTTCTGTAATTTCCCAAAACCTGTTTCTCCATGCGCTCTACGCAGTGAGGGAATAGGCACGCTGAACGTAAAAACTTCTCCTTGTGACAGAAGATAAACTGGGTACAATTAAAGATGGAAAAAAGGAGCAAATTAAGTACAAACTCAGAACACAATTGGAGTCATTGCTGTTTGTTTAATAAGAATCCAGGAACTCAAAAAGGGCTGAAATGTGTTTTTAGCAGAATTAAAACAAAATCTGAGAAACCACCGGGAATGCTCCAGAGCAAGAGGTGCGGCAGGCAGAGAGGAGACTGAGCACAGGGAAAGAGCTGGAAGCAACCAAGTGGGTCTGACACCAGCGAAGCCCAGGCAGGAGCTGCCAAGGGACGGCTTACGTAAGGCAGACAAGGAAACGTTGTGTGCCACCTTGCGTTTTCTTTGGGATCCGCATTTTGGAGCGATGACATTTTGTCCTCGGGTACCCGCCGCAGCAGGAGGAAGAGTTCTTGTGCTCTTTCTGTTCTCTGATCCAAATTTAGCATCGGTCATTGTGACAGAGCAGCTACTAGACGTGCACAGGCGTGAATGAAGTAACGGAGATGTCCTAGCACTGTCACCTTGCCTCGCTTCACGGCCTGATTTTATGGCAGGAGAGCAGGAATCGTCTTGGAGGAGGTCTTGCAGCAGCCACACCATGGCCTGCAGCCCCAGATGCCTGCGGATACCCCTCCTCGCTGCACAATTCGTGGTGACCAGCAGCAGACTGTCCAAATCAAAGCAACCAACACGAGGGGTTCACATCTGCCACGGGACAACAAGCCCCACTGCACCAACGCACGTGCTGTGAGTGACAAGGCAAGTGTCAGGGGACAACATTATTATTATAATCCCAAAACGATGGGCATCTGACAAGCATGGATGCAAAGACCTTCCCGAGCCCTCATAACGAGCACTGCAGACCTGCCTCACAACTGCAGGCTCTAATTCCCAACGCAGACGGTCACCGTGTCTGCAGACACTCTGTTCACCAGCCTAGACTGTTCAATAGGAACTGGAACTGGACCCAAACCTGAGTTCCCTGCCCTATGAGTGTGGTTATTTCTTTAAATTGGGACTTCAGCTAAAGGACTCAAGCCTGAAAAGCCCCTGTAGGGATGAAAAATGAACACATGAAGAGTATGCTTTTCAGCGCCGGGGTTGAAGAAACCCCTCTGCAGTTCATCTATTCCAGAGGGGTGCTGCTGAAACAGACTCTGCTTCTACCTGGAGCACACAGAAAAACCTCCAAAATCCTAAAATAGCACTCTATTTCAGTCAGTGTGATCAAAGTACTCAGACATGACACAGCCTGATCCTTTTCTTCTAGGATCAGCGGCTCAAGCCGGGAAGCATCCAGGGATATTTTAAAGACCTTTCTATAAAGAAGCATTATATTCTGAAAGCAAAGAACACCGATCTCAGTACGCAGCCATAAAGATGCAGTAGCTGAACTGAAAGTAGAAGCTGGCCAGCTGCATAAAAATGTGTTTATTTGCCAAACCAGAATCCTAGCAAAAGGTCTTGTTTTTAAAATTTTAGCAACTCCTCTTCTGTCAGGTACCATGGCTAAGGTATTTCTTACGCTATGTTGGGCCAATTATACAGCCCAGTAGTGCAATTAGCCACGTGCAGCGCAAGCCCTCCCCAGCAGCTGAGCAGAAGTCCTTTGCTACAGGACACCGCTCCGCAGCGCAGGAGAAGGGCAGGCTGCTCTGCCCGGCCGGGCGGCGGGCAACTTCAGGTGCACATACCCCAGCTCCCGCTCTTCCTGTGCTCCGGAGCCGGTTTGGAGACCCACAGGGCACTGACACATGGGGCAAACGTTTCTCTGGCATCGGAGTTGCTGCAGATGTCCCAGAGGCTTCTATTGAGGTGATGCTAGCCGCCACCAACTGCACCGAAAGCTCCTCCGAGCTTGCAAAAAGGCAAGAACTTACCTTTTGACTTGTTAGTGCACAGTGCCTAGAGCAACATGACCAATGACCCCAGGATTCTGGATGCTACCACATTGCAAATGATGCTCTCCAGTAATCACAGTATCTCTGCAGGAGCACGTGCCCAGAAAGGGTACTCCTGACAGTGGAAGCACACCAGTACTACAAAATGGCGTACATGGGCGCGGTTACACTGCATGGGACGATGCAGTCTAACAGCCACTGGTGAAACTGGGAGGTCTTGCCATCCCACCTCCGCCAGCACCATACTGCTGCTGCTTCCTTTAAGTTCTAGTGTTAAGCAGATGCTCCTCAGAGCCAGCCTGACTCAGATGAACCCAGAAGTAGATATGCCAGAAAATGGTTTTCTGATTTGGCTCATGCGAGGGTCCAGAAAACGCTAAAGTTAAAGTGTGGGAGATTATGAAGTGGCAAGATCTTCTGGTGTAAGTTTGGAACAGTTCTGCCAATTCTTGACTTGTTTAAGTATCTTTTACTGATGCAGTGTAAACAAAAATACTGAAAAATAATCTGACAGCACAGCCCAGTCCCTTGAGTAGGGACATCAAGAGAATTGCTGAAGGCACAAGGAGACTAACCAGTCCCGCAGGAGAGGAACCAGGTGAACGCTCTGGAAACATCACTGCTTTGTGCGTATATGGGGTATTTCAACGCTCTCACAAAGGAAAACACACTGACTTAGGGTTACAGAACTTGAAGCTTGGTCTGAAAAATGCTTGTCAAACTGTCTGGGCATGAATATTTCATAATCATCGATTCTAACTTCCATACAAAGCTGCCTGTAAAAGATCTTTTTCCAGTTCATTTGGGGTTGACTTTTCTGGCTTGTACACCACTGCAATAAAGACCTTGTGATGGGAATTCATGGAACACATTTGTTAACAACACACAAACCTAAAGACTTCAGATTTCTGTCCACTGTGATACATACGAACTGGCTTTGCAGGGCTAAATCCGGCAAACGCTCATTTCAAGCAGCAAGCAAACAGACAGGGCACTGAACAAACAAGGCAGCAGGAATGAGCCACTACTTCAAACCAGAAATACACTGAGGAGTCTAGAAGTATTCAAAGGGAACAAAAGACAACAATGTTGTTACTAGTACTTTCTGCCTATCGTAAGACACACCATACACAGGAATGCAATAGCCAGAACAAGAGGAATCCAGTTGTGTGCTGAGCAGTAAAGATGGAAAACATCCCCTTCCAGCATCGGAGGCTGCAACACGCTCATCGACAACCCCTTCAGCACGTGCTGCTCAGCTCCACCTCCACTGCCCTCCTGCAGACCACGTGCCTCCGGGAACCAGACCCCTTCACAGTCAGCCCCAAGCGCGTGCTGTATTTCAGGTGACGCCCCTTGGAAGCGACATTTTACAAGATCCAAAGAAACCCTCAAAGTCACCCACTGACCCTTCAGGCTGGCCACATGCCACAGCTGGGGCTGCCCAACACTCACGTGACACCTAGGCTGCAACAAAACAGTTAGAAAAGATGGCTCAATGACATACAGTTCGTAGTTCTGATCTTCTGTCTCCTGCTGCACTGACAGCTCCTCCAAAGTTGCATCAATATCCAGCTGATTCGTCTCCAGCTGCCGCAGCAACGTCTCCCTCTGAAGAAAGGAAAACAAGCTGGGTCTGAGCAGGAAGGGTCATTGTAACAGATCTCTGCGCGCGCACAGGGTGCAGCAAGATCCTGTGTCACCACTCCACACAGCACTGAATTAAACAGGTCCTCCGGTCCCTCGTCTGGCATTCAGTTCCAATACAAAAGTACAAAGGGAAGCAGAAGCAGTAGCAGAAGTACGTTAATCCAGAAAGTCTGTGTGTGAGACAGTAACTCGTTCTGCGGGCTGTACTCAGCCACCAACGAATAACGTGTGATTTCCACACCTTACACAGCGTCGCCAGCCGCGTCTGGAGAGGAGTATCGGCTCCTGCGGACAACAGCTGTGCAGTCCATTCATTCTGACGTTTTATTTTTCTCTATGCTAAAGAAGTCTCTCTGTGAGTAGGACCCAGCGATGTAAAACCTCAAAATTATTTTCTTTTTACTGTTGGGGTAGATGAATGAGTACAATCTGTCAACGCAGTGAAATTTTACAAGTCAGTGCCCCTCTGCCTTCAGTTGCTGCCCCACAGATGGGGGACAGACACTCCAGTCCATTTCAAATGCGCTATAAAGCGAGTTGGCTTCACTAATGTAAAACAGAGTAGCTTAATTCAGTCCTTCCCTTTTCACATTTCCCACAGAATCCAAGCAAAAACCTCAGCTGGAGAAGTGCTGGCTTAAAAGGCTCAAAATCAATGGCAAATGGTCACGGATAGCCCGGATGGCAGTGAGACGAGATCGATAACCACATGTGTTACGCGGAGGCCGCACGGGCACGGCAGCTCCAAAGGCTCGCCCACGGCGCGTCCAGCACGCCTCCTCACCGGCCCGCCCCGCAGAGCTAGCTCTGCCACGGCCCCGAGCCGCCTGAAAGCCTCAGTCCCCTCTCTCCTGCTGCCGCCACACTAGATGGCACAGGGACAGGGACAGCCTGTGCTGCGACACGACCCATGGCTCGCGGCGCCGCACAGTGCCCGTTAAAGCTGGGTCCACCGGTGCCACGGGCTGCCGAGCTGCTTCACGGCCCAGACAGGGTGAGACAGAAGAGAAACGCCAGGTTTCACTCCAACCACAAAAGTTTTTGCTTTTGTAACTGCCTTAGCCTCAATGGACATCTAAGCCTTCGACTATGACAAATATTTTTGAAGTTTAGTGTCAATAACTGTGGTGAATTTTTAAGTCCATGTTTGACAACACACATACTCACTGCAGAAAGACCCCATTTGAGTAAAAAGCACAAAAGGAAACCTACAATTTACAGAATTAAACTCCTGTGGGAAGCCAAACCTTTCTATAAAGCATTGGTGTTCAGTCCCTATGTGCAGACACTATTGACAATACTGTTTCACAGACACAACAGCTTTGGGGCTATCAAGAAACATGTAAATTTAAAGAGCAAGTAACTCATCTGCCTTACACCAAACACAGCACGCTACTCTGCCCGGGGCAGGCGGCAGGGCACAGCCCGAGCCCTCCCCGGGGCAGGGTGATGTACCAAATTCTGCCCTGACTCAAACCAGCAAGCAAGGCTTCAGCAATTTTTATTTTGTATTACAAGTGACTGAAAGCGGTTGCTAACATTTAAACATGCTAATTTACTGGAAGACACAGTCTTTCTTGAACTTTAAGAGCTTCTATGATCACTTAAGCTAATTTACTGCTTCCAAGGCATTTAGCTTCTTCATTTTTACCTTTGTCATTGTGTTAAGAGCTTGGAGTGATCCCTATTTTCTTTGCTAGGTAATTTTTATTCATCGGCTTTATGCAAATGGAAACTTGACTTAATTAACATGTATACAAAGAATTAAGAAGTCATTAGCTAACTTGAATCCCCTTTATTGTGGTGTACAGACAAGAAAGTTTCAGCAAAACATGCTACACATATTTAAACCTGCTACACTAAACAGAAGAAGTACTAACCCAGACTCTAGAAGTAATTCTAGATCTTAGAACTCAAGATTTGAGAAATGCAAGATTTTAGGAGTAATAGATTTCAGCCTTTTATGTTATTCATACAGCGTAAGCAAAAATGAGACAAAAAAGAGCAAGTTTTCTGCTTCTTTGTCCTCCGTTTCCCAACCTGAGTGAAACAAATCCTGAGCAAACTAGCTGAATAAACAGAGACAGAAACGACCCTGCTCTCCAACGCTTACCTCAGGCACTTCGCTAACGGCTTTTATTAAACAAGTGGTTTACCTTTCCTCATACTTTGGCAGTAAGATATATAACAGTTTTATTTATTTCAATTTTCACAGATTACAGTAAACTAAGAATTTAAATTTAATTAAGAGAGAGCGGAATTTAATTTTGTAAAAATTCATCACTAATCATGGACTCCTAAATGCTTTAAAAATAAATTCAATTTTACCATGCTGATATTAAAATATTAAAGAAACGGCTTATTTTTAGCAATGACCTAGAAGAACAGAATAAATCATGGGCTACAGACCAATGCTTTGGCTGAATGCCACTTTCAAGTGCTTCCTGGGAAAAGGCAATTTCAGCTGCCTGCAGAATTTTGTCTCCTTCCAGCGCAGCATCCGAAGGCCCGGGCGACCCAGTCACATGTGCCCGTTACGTGCGCCACCAGCAATGCCTGCAGCTAAACCACACGCTCAGGTTTTGACAATCCTTCCCCCTGAAAGGAACTGATAAATAATTGAGGAGCCCAGGCTGCTAGAGGGAACGTACCCTATACCCGGGGTATGGATTTCAGCCACCGCTTTCTTCATGAAAGATGCACGAACGCAAGCTGAACGCAGAAACGCGCAACTGAAAACCACCGCACCGATCACCAGCTCTGCCCAAGGACAGCGTGGAACCTGCACACGGCTGAACAACTCCCCTTCCCCTCGAGGGCTGCGGGCAGCTAGGCTGAGGAACACGGAGAAACCTCAGAAGCCGACTCAGACCAATTAAATGAGATGTGCATTTAATACCTGGTAGCGTTCCTTTCCCTTAACCCTGCTCTGCACCAAAGTACCCGCTGAACGACTCCTTCCTGGAGCCTGTTACTGGCAGGTCTCTCTGAAGGCAGCAGAACCTGTAGAAGGTAAGCCTAGCTGCGATTTGAATACAAATTCTAACATCATGCTGCACTGGCTGTTACCCAGGCCCAGCGGGGCCCGCCCTGGCTCCCCGGGGGTCTCCAGGCGCAGCAAAATGCCCACAGTCACCCAGCAGCAGCTACTGCAGAGCAGCATGAAGCTCTCCTAATGAACCTGTGGCACAAATGCAAGCGGCACTGGGAAAAAAAAAAAAAAAAAAAAAAAAAAAAAAAAAAAAGTAGTAATTTTTTTTTCCAAAATCCTTCCAAGACTGTGGTTTCCTTGCCCCCTTAGAGAAATACATTATCTGTAAATATGTTTATATCATTCTTTATTCAAGAACAACTTGTCAAGTTCAATAATCCACTTCCAGCAGCCAACTCATGTCTCCTACATTAGTATTTCCCTCGGTCCTACGAAACTTTGTGGGGTCAGCAGAAGAAAAAGATTCCCTCCCATCAGCTGTGAACAGGCTCATTGACCTATACCAAATCTGTAAAACCCAAGCTTAAATATAAAGCAGGAACTCTCACTACCTCCTCTTTCCACTCTGGCTTCCACGTGTCTCTCAGCAGATGTGCAAAATGAACAGTTCATTATTTCTGTACATTAACGCAGCCTAGGGCCCCCGAATAACCCTCACTGACACCAGCCTTCCCTGGAATTTCTCACCAGCATTCCCCTTTCCCTTGTGTTGCGGAGAGCAGGGGTTTGTAACACGCCCAGCACACCGTGCACCTGTGACAGCGCTAATTATCACACCTCAGACAGCGGTGTATCGGGAACTGCAGTACACGAGCCCGCAGGGAGACCGCTTGTTTGAAACAAGCCCAGGAGAGGAGTCTGCTAGAAGACATGTCAGAAGATAAAGCTACTATTTTAAGGGATACAAGCTTGCTTCAACTCATTAGGCTGGTTATCAGCTCCAGAGTCCATCTGGGAATCAAGAGGTCTGTAAGTAATTTGTTTTCACTAAACAAGTGAGAATCACGCGGCGCATGCTGCTGAAGGTGTCTTACCACTGTTTGGTGATGTCAAACATCATCACTACGCCATTGCAGTTTTTGTAGACATCCAGGAACTCTGCATCTAGAGCCATTTCTGACTCTGCCTGAGGAGATAAAGGCAAAAGAAGCAGTAAATAACGTGATTTAACTTCAGGCTTGTACAGAACACAACCGATACAGTGCTTCATAGACAAACTTTCTAAAGTGACAGTCACTATAAGTATCCATGGATTTCATGTCATCGCCGTTTAAGCAAGACACCTGGTGGTTCACAGCTTCCACTGCCCACAGGAGCAGGATGGGAAGCACCTGACAGTCTCTGTCAAAAACACACCTGACAGCAAAGCCACTCCTCTTTCCCCTGTGCCCCAAATCCTGCATTGTCAAGACAGCCCCACGTAAGCTACAGGACGGAGGACAGAGCTCCCATTCCACCTCCTTGCTGACCCAAATACTGACTGTACTTGTAACGCCTCTGGTGTAGAAAGCCAGGATGTAGCTTCTACCAAGTTCCTTCCGTGCAGAGCAGAAAGTATTTATTAGCACCTAATAAAGTATTTACTAGTTCCATCATTTGGACTCTGCACGCTGCGAAGTACAGTGCTGGTCACAACTCGGCCTCCAAGGCTCCTGCTGCAGTTTGGTGCCTATGGAACAATCCTCACCCCTTTCCCGAGTGGAAAACTAACTTGTGTTTGTGAAGGCAGAAGCAGCTGTGATATCTGTTCTCATAGGAGAACATTTTTAAAGAAAATTCTAATCTGATCACATCCTGGTGAAAGGGGTAACTCTTTGCTGCCCTGGCCCATCCCCAGAACTGAGGGCCCAGCTCTCTGCATATCAGTGACACTGCCTTTCCCACAAACTTCAACAAAGTGCTTACTGAGCAAGTACCAGAACATCCCGCGTGCACTGAGCCCTGAAGGGCACTGACACATGAACAGGAGCAATAAAGCTCTTCAAGAGCTGCAGCAGAGATCATGAGATCGAGGGCCTTTAAACTGAATTTTCCCTGGGGATTAAACTGCATCTTTTGAAAGCAATGCCATGAAATTTCACTGGCATTCCGAATGCAGTTGGGGAATGTGGCAGTATGGTCTCCCACACAGCACCTGTTCTTCAGCAGAAGATCCAAAGGAGACACATTTGTGCAAGAGCCTTGAGGAAGCCACTCTGTTTTACATGCTAGGTAGGCCTCTATTGCCCCTTCCTCCTCTGAATTTCAAAGCGTATTATAAAGTAATTGTTAGCCCAGTTTCAAGGAGCAGCTGGAGAACACGGCATCAGGTGACTTCTCCAGGTCTCCCAAGAAGTCCATTACAAAAGGACTTCCTTCCATGCCACTGCTCATGTGCAGACAGGCACAAAGCTATGAGCAAACACCTGGGACGCAGTCATTCCCAAAAGATGGAATGGAAAACAGCAGAAAAGTTGTAGTGAGGGCAGAAAAAGGGATAAAAGGCACAGGGCAAAACAGCGAAGAGCATCGGGGATCACGCTGCCCCTCATCTGCCTGCCAGGTGAGCCTTAAAGCAGAAACAAATACCGAACTTACTCTCCATGGACCAAAGGCAGACATCTGCCTTCAGGGTGACTCACCTCCTGAGGGTCATTTTCCAGTTTCAAACCGTCTCCTCGTTTTTTGCATTTTCCTTTAAAAGAATTGAAAAACAAACAAACAAAAAAAATCATTACATTGGGCAGGGAACTCCAAGATAAGTCTGGGCAGGATCACAGTGTTTTGACTGTGACTTTAAAGCAGATCCAACTTCTACTACACGTACAGGGAATGAGGAGCAGGGGGACAGGCATGCCTTGCTGAAGAACACCAGCTACCCTGTTCAAGAATACCAGCTAGCCTAATTCAAAGATGAACAGGAAGAAAGTCTGGGGTAGCTTAAATTGTGCTCTTCACAGCATAAAGTCACAATGACTGAATAATACAGGGTTTGGTGCACTCCCTGACCACAAAGGAAGCTGCTTTCTTGCACTTCTTGTTGCATTAGTGTTGAAGGCACAAAAGATCCTGGAGCTGCTGTGACTGAACTGCACAACTACAACGGCAGGCTGAGCAAGGCTACGGCATTGCTGTGCTACGTCACCAACCTGAAGCAAGCCGTCGTGTAAATAAACGTGATCTCAGAGCTTTGGGCTGACTTGTGACCAAAAAAACCAGGGTGGCAGGGAACTATCAGAATTTAACAGCCAAAAGACAGGCAGAACTTATGCATGGGGAAATCCAAGAAAAATCAAATAAATCATGGCAATGGGGCTGTGAAGGAGCAGAGCAAAGACAGCCTCTGCAGGCACGAAAAGCCAGAGGGTCCATCGTCAGCAGAGGCGCAGAAAGGGAATCCTCCAGAGGCACCAAAGCCATGCTCTCTGGGGACACGCTAACAAAAATCAGCTAGAGGACAGGTGAAATTCTGGGAAATTCACAGGAAAGTGCAAGAGGCTATAGGCTAGAACACTTGGGAAGACACTGGAAAGCCACTACAGACACCTGCCCTGCAGTCCAACAAGCACAGTCCCACCTGAAGGAAGGCACAGGCTTCTGCCCAACTCATCTGCTCCAAGGCACCGGCTGAAATACAGCCCTTGTACTTAAAGGGCAGACCCCCTGGGACTTCTCCCCTTTCCTACAGCTTTAATAAGCACTGGAAAGTTCACAAACTGACATTTTAAAGCACCACTGGCATTTGACTCAGCATTCCCAGAAAAGGAGTCGGTGTTTTTAAACCTCAGTCTCCCTGAAATATTAGTCTCACGTCAGTTACACTGTAATCATGTTTCCAAATCTCAAAGCCTGCAACCAGAGCAGACGACATCATGTAGCTGTACCTAGGATTCGCAGAGTAGCAATCAGCCAAGAGTCTCAATGTGGAAGAGCAAGGACATCTTTCACCTCGTGCTGAAGTTCACTGTGGACACACCAGGAAAAATCCGCCCGTGCCCCCCAGGTATGGTTTATACTCCCTCCAGCTACGGACAGCAGTTTCCAGAGTTTTATCAAATGCACATTGAATATAATAACCTTGCAAGATCCAGAGTTGTGTTTTACAGATATCAAATATCTTCCAGATGTTACTGACAGAAATTAAGAACTGTATGTCTGAATTAACCTTCTTCCACATTTTCCTAGTCTAAATAATGAATCTACTGAATTATAACAGCAGAGACTTGGAATTCCTTCTCATAATTTCTAGAAATTCCCTGTGTTACTGACAACAGACTGTGCTGGGACCTGCAACACCCCTCCCACTGACTCTCTAACAGACCCTGCAACACTGGGAACCAAAACAGCTCCCACCAACTACTCAGCTCTGCTGACTATCATGGAGCGGCTGCTCGTAAAATTCACGGTTCTGCCAGATGCTGCATGTGAAACAACGCGTTTCATTCTTTTTGCACACAGGTTCATTCATAAACAGTTATGAACACAGAGCTATTAATGAAAGCTGTAATGCTGCAGAACGCAGCGGGAGATTCCGGTCTCTACACTACGACTGTCTGCTGCAGGCTTCTGCGCATCGCTGCAAAATGTTTGCCCCTCTCACGTCATCTTACTGCTGAGATCTGGAAGCAGCAGAAATCCTGATCCTGATCCTTCCCCATTCGTACAGTGTGTCCCTGTAGGATCCAAGTACAGGCTCTGATTTTTCCCAGCGTAACTGAAGGCGTGGGATGCCTAGGATGCCTTTTCCCCCCTTCAATTAAATTCAGTTCAAGTCATGGCATTTGTGCAGCTTCTCTGAATGTCAGAACATCACTATTGCTGCAGTTACTGCTAAATTACGCTTAGCATGACCTGAATGTCTAGATATTAGAGCAGAAGCCCAAGCCACACAAATACTCTTCACAGTTCCTCTCGCCCTGAGCCATCAAGGTGTTTCTAACCTGGACACACTTACGGCCAATGCTTTGAGACTGAATATGAGCTTCGCACGCGTCGCCCTGCTTACGGCTTTGCGCGTGCATCGAGAGGAACGAGTAACATCCTCACACGATGCTCACCGCCGCTGTAAAGGAGGTCACCTATAAAGGAGTAACGGGCTGAAAAGCGCATGTGTGTACGTATTCGTGCACAGTGTCTATTTTTGGGACCAAAACCGCAGGCTGAGCCAGATGATGACAAGAGGTATGTAATGAAAAGATGCCATTCAGTCTGCAAAGGCAAGTGCACAAAGATGACTGTGGTGTTACACGAACGAGATCGTGCCTTTAAGGTTGCACTGATGTGTAATCTAGGAACCTCAATTAGAAAGCAAGGGTCTTCATCTTCTGATTGCTCAGCTTCTCTGCCTAGAATGATGACTGCTCCTTATTCACAGGCATAATAGCCACACTGAAACCAGACAACCTTGCAGCAGCGCCCCAAAGTCTACGGAACAGCTCTGACTGGACACCAGAAGCTGGGTTCACGGCCGGCACCTGAGAGCCTCTGCACCTCTGTGTACCATCAGTTTTGTTGCAGGCTAGCAAGAGTTCAGGACAGCTTGCCAACAAATGCTGTCCACAGTGCAAGGGAGATGCTTCTGTTTACTGTTCAAGAATACGTCTAGAATATTTGCGTATCCAGTGTTATCTAACTTACAACATCTGAAAATAACAGAAATATTAATTCTGATCTTTCCTCCTTCTTGCAGCATACCTCTGGGAGGGAGACAGGTGAAGGGGCAGGGAGCAGAAAGGATCTCCAATACAGAGGAAAGAGTTTCTACCATTTTGAGGGCCACAGAAAAAAATATTATTTGATCCCTTCAGTTAGTGCGCAGGAAACAATGCAGGAACCGAACTAGCAGAAGTTACAGGACAGGAGATCAGAACTGTTCTTGAATCACCTGCATTCAAGCAGCTTCTTTGCATTCAGGATCTGTTACAGCTTTATGACCTGCAGCAATTACACAACTTGCTGCAAAGCCAGCAAGATGAGTCAGGCCTGTGACTTTTGCTAATAGATATCTTCCCTATGTTCTGTTAGTTCCGAGGGCAGCAAAGGAGATGGCATTTACCACACACACCACACAAAATTCAATATAATCCATAGCTGGGGACAAGCTCTATTTGTTAAGGTTTTAACAGACGGCATCATTACACAAACGAGCCCTGCTCTCTGAGCAGGCCCAAGGAGAACCCAGCAGGCCCCAGTGAAGTCCGTACTCCAATGAGTCTGCGTATTAGAAAAAAGAAAACCCAAAGAGTCAACAAAAAGGTAAGAGAGTATAGCGGCTGCCATTCCCCCCTGCTTCACTGCACTAACACCACAAGTTTTAAGCTTTTCACAGGAAAACTTCTCCTCACACTTCCAAATTGACATCTGTATGCTAACCAAAGGACACCAAGGCACCAGGCAGGGAGGGCCAACAGAGCTGCTTCCTGCACTCCTGTCCCAGCATGGGGGAAAAATCACAGGGCACTGCTGAACTAACAAGGACAGGGGGACAGACTGCTGGTAAGCGCGAGGAGAAACCCCACTCAGTAAAATCACATTTAACTTCAGCGCAGAAACGTACATGAAGTTTTTCAGGGTGGAATTTATTAAGTTTCTCCAAATCCTCCCGTGCATGTTCACAGCGAGACATGAAGAATGGCAGCACTGCGTAGCAGGGAAGAGGCTGGAGCTGCTTCGCAAGACTGAAGTTGAAAACTGCAGTTTATGGATACCTCGTCCAGACAGTCCAGCTACATTCGCACATCACATTTTCAAGACATTTTCAAACATCTTAATTTAAACAGAGGCATCTTAATTTTCTGTAACAAGGAACAATTCTTCCAAAATGAGGAAACGCCAGCAGAAGAAATTTAGCCTGGAAAGTGATGTGTGTTGAAACACACGTTCAGAACGTGCGTTTGTTGGCAGTTTCAAATCCAGCCTGATAAACATTGCATTCTGCACAACTCTAAAGATGCCCATTAGCACGGATCTGGTAGGCAAGGAAAAACAGGAGGATCAGGTCTGGGCAGCACTATGCTGCAGCAGCACTGGACACTGCACTACGAAAAGTCTACAGACTACAGTAGTGTCACTCTCACCAAAAGCATCACGAAGGAGGATTTTTTGTCCTGAGCACACAGAGGGAAGAACAAAAATGTCATGAGACAACGTTACGATGAAAGTTAGACACGAGCAAGCTCTTAATGGTTAATGTGCACATTTCCCTAAAGTTGTACTTAGCAAGCATCCACAATGCTGTAGCAATAGGAAAGGAGTTGATGTTGTTACGTCACAATGATCTCAATTCTTACACTGCATTAAGTACATTTGATTACATAAAAATATATGTATGTGGTCTGTAACCAGGGATCTTAACAGAATGAGTTTTATTCCGAAAGAATATAAAGTGGAGAGAAGAGAGTCCCTTGAGATTTCTAACACATGCTCCTCCGTCAGAAATGAAAGCAGTAGCAAGGAGAGTTGTTATCAACATCTGCACATATCAAATCCGATCCATTTTGCCAGAAAAATGACAAATCTCTAGTGGAGAAGATAACTCTGCTCAGAGAAGCTATTCACAGAAATAAATGCTGAAACCACACGATTCCCAAATTAACTGGCTATCTATTCACACCAAAGTTGCAAGGCAGCGAGAAAACAGATGTTTTCCTCAGATTCCAGCCCTACACATTATTCCAAGATTCGAAAGCCAAACTGTAATCAGACTGACTTCAGCAGTAACTCTGACCTACGAAAGGTTTTGTCTACACTGTGAAAACCGAGGTTTAAAATAATAAGAAAACCACAGAGCGCCCAAGATCTTCATTTAAAGTTACTGGCTCAAGTTTAACCTAAAGGCTCCATTATGCACTGGAGCTGCTATCTTTAATTATCTTCTCTTTTTCACTATTTTAAACACAATTTAGCTAACATGAACAATTAAATTTCTCCCTTTCCCACTCCCTACTGTACTTATCCTCTTACTTTTTGACGTTAACACGTACACACGCACCTCAGACGCGGTGCTGCCGAGGAACACGTGCCAGCACAGATTCTGGCTAAGGCTGCAGGAAAGGCAGCAGCAGCCGAGCCGTTAAAGTTTAAGTTTCAATGACTGCGGTCAACGGATGTGACCAACAGAAACACAGAAAACAAGGAGCACACCCACACAGCAAGAGATGCTCGCTTCTAGAGCTGCTTTCCTAACCATACGGGCACTTCAAACCAGGAGCCTGGCTCAAAAATGCCTCTTAAAACCCAAACAGCATCTGCCCTTGGGGTTACAGAAAGGGCTCTCAGGATTTCCATCTGAGCCCCAACCCCTTCTAGCAGCAGATTGCACTGCAGCCAGATTGTGTCTTCATATAGGTTTGGGGCTTTTTAAAAAATTTTTTATAAAACAGAACTTTATACTGTGACAGAAATTGAAAACTAATGAAAAATGTATTTATACATCATAATATTTTCCTTGGCTAAGCATTTAGAAAAGATTTTGGATTAAATGTATTGCATTTTCTGTTCGAAGTGAATTTAAGAAATTGGCTTCTCTTTTATCCTTCCCGCCTGCACGCATCATTCACTGCGGATAACATTTTAGCAATTTAACAATAACATTCCTTTACAAAAACAGCTCAGCAAGAACTTTCGGAAACAGAACAAAGAACTCAGCAGCTGTCTAACCATACATAAATCTGTACCGGGGAGAAGATGAAGTCTGTTATAAAGTCCAGAGAATCCGAACACACCAAGCAGCAGGCTATTTCGTTTGTCACACAGCACATGAGAGAACTGCTTCTGACCACCGGGTTTAATCTGCCGCGCAGATCGCAAGTTAGGGGCTCCAGCTTAGGAGACTCCTCTCCCCTTTCCATATTTTTTTCAGGAAGTAGCATCCACACAGTTGAAAAAACTGAGTAGAGATGTTTTTCTAAAGTAGAAGTAGGTGGGTATTTCTGAATTCTGCGCAAGTTTTTAATTAATTTTGAGAAAGAAAAATGAATCTCCATTAGAAAGGAAGTCATAAATCTTACCTTTGTCCACGACATCCCAGACTTC
Source organism: Tetrax tetrax (assembly GCA_009806455.1). Classification (NCBI taxonomy): domain Eukaryota; kingdom Metazoa; phylum Chordata; class Aves; order Otidiformes; family Otididae; genus Tetrax; species Tetrax tetrax. The sequence continues at coordinate 84,213 of WHYT01016155.1, forward strand.
AACTTTAACAATGTCGTCAGTGGCTAAAAGCACAAGAAGAACACAACGTGTTAGAAGCGAGTTTCAGTAACACAACCAACAACCAACACCCACCACAGAGAGCCCAACACAAAACCAACGTTGTCAAAGTAGGAGATGAATGTCAAAAGAAAAGTAATTGAGTGAGTTAAAAGAAAGCCCAAACATAACAAGAAGGTGGCCCGCTGTTGAAGGCCCAAGTTGTAGACCAAAACTGTGCTACCTAGAGAACTTCTTAAATACTCTTTTGTCACAGAAACCATAGCTAGATTTCCTTGATGGTATAGGTCAGATTTGAAGCATGTTATAAATATTTTCATAGAATGGTTAGAGTTGGAAGGGACATTCAAAGGTCATCCAGTCCAACCCCCTGCAAGGAGCAGGGACATCTCCAACCAGATCAGGTTGCTCAGAGCCCCGGCCAACCTGGCCTGGGATGTTTCCAGGGATGGGGCATCCACCGCCTCTCTGGGCAACCTGGGACAGTGCTCCACCACCCTCGGTGTAAAAAAAAGAATTTCCTAATCTCTAATCTGAATCTACCTCCCTCTATTTTGAAACCATGACCCCTCGTCCTGTCACACCAGACCCTGCTGAACAGTTTCTCCCCACCTTTCCTGCAGCCCCCTTTAGGCCCTGGAAAACCACTCTCAGCTCTCCCTGGAGCCTCCTCTTCTCCAGGCTGAACAGCCCCAGCTCTCCCAGCCTGGCCTCACAGCAGAGCTGCTCCAGCCCTCTCAGCATCTGCGTGGCCTCCTCTGGACCCTCTCCAACAGCTCCACGGCCTTCTGCTGTTGGGGGCTCCAGAGCTGGGCACAGTACTCCAGGTGGGGTCCCCCGAGAGCAGAGTAGAGCTGGGGAGGAACACCTCCCTCGACCTGCTGGCCACACTGCTGGGGATGCAGCCCAGGATGTAGTTGGCTTTCTGGGCCACAAGCACACGTTGCCGGCTCACGTTGAGCTTCTCATCCACCAGCACCCCCAAGTCCTTCTCCTCAGGGCTGCTCTCCATCCATTCTCCGCCCAGTCTGTGTTTGAGCCTGGGATTGCCCTGACCCTTGTGCAGGACCTTGCCCTTGGCCTGGTTGAACTTCATGAGGTTGGCACAGGCCCACCTCTCCAGCCTGTCCAGGTCCCTCTGGATGGCATCCCTCCCTTCCAGCGTGTCAGCAGCACCACACAGCTTGGCGAACTTGCTGAGGCTGCACTCTATCCCACTGTCCATATCGCCGACAAAGATGTTGAACAGGGCCGGGCCCAACACGGACCCCTGAGGGACGCCACTCGTGACCAGTCTCCACTTGGACATCGAGCCGTTGACCACCACTCTCTGAGTGTGGCCACCCATCCAACTCCTTATCCACCGAGTGGTCCATCCATCAAACCCATGTCTCTCCAATTTAGAGAGAAGGATGTCATGCGCGACAGTGTCAAAAGCTTTGCACAAGTCCAGGTAGATGGTATCTGTTGCTCGTGTGTAGACTCTTCTCGTAACAAACAAAGGCTTCCATATTCCTTCAAAAAATGTATAGATTTCATCTGGTCTATAAGCAAGGCTTATAACTGAAAACCAAAGGAATATTTAAGGAAGATCAATCTTACTAACAGCATCTCCATGTAAACATGACAAACAGCGCAGAAAGTCCTGCAGCTACAGAAATCCATTCCCTCTGCAAATTCCAAGTTGCATTTTGTGAAAAATAAGATATTACTAGCAATTTTGCCTCTTAATAAGTAAATTACAAGCAGCAACATATATTTGAGTTGCTAAAATCTGAAGGAAGACAACCAAAATTCTAACTACGGAGATGCTACTGCTGGCACTGACAGCCAGCAGCTTCACTTTCAGATGGCACGAGGGACGGGCAGCTTTGGTCAGATGTTTCTACTCAATCCAAATAAGCAGTCTGCTCTTCATGAAGTTGTTCTGAGAAATGGTTGCTTTTTGGAAATGTTATAGGCTACAAAGCAAAAGCTTGTACGTGGAGCAGCTCTGAACATAAAGCAATGGAACAGGAGGATAATGTCTGAGAGTAGAAAATAATCTCATAGGATGGCACGAGAATTTAGCTAAGCATCACTGTCAAGCCAGAAAACATTTCCTCTACAGAATTCACTGTTGGCTTAACTCAAACAGTTCAAAACATCGTAAAGACAGATTATGAATAAAGGAAAACTTTGATCCTTTGCTTCTGGAGAAAGATCTTTTTCTACATTTATGCATGAAGCAAAATCAGCCACTGTTTTTCCTCATAGCAACCCCTGCTTACCTGCCGCTTTGCCAGCAGGGCAGCGGGGCACAGGAGGAACGAGACCTGCCCGGGCTCAGCCCAGCCAGCGCGTCACAGGCTCAGACGGGACTGAAAAGACAACAGGGGTGCAGCAGCCTGCAGGCCCAAAAGCTCTGCTCAAACCATCACACTTCCCACATGAATTGTCCCTGAGCATTTCTACAGACCATCCAGTCAGGTACGGCTGAAGTCCGACCACTCCCCATTACTCATTCGCCTGGCACCCAGCTGTACAGTCGGCACCCGCGCGCAGGCACTGGCACAGCAAGGTGCCCTCCCTGCGACACGGGCTGCTCGAGTCCGCGGTCCGTTCAGGGTGTGGCATGACCCTGCAGGTGCTGGGACACAGATCAGCTACAGGAGGTCTGCCCCCAAATTCAGACCCTGCAGCTGGGACTGGCAGTGCTGCTGCTGTCCCTGAAGGACAAGGGGACAGACACACCCACAAAGTCTATCTGGGCTACAGTCAAGACTTTCTGCAGAAGGACAGGAGATGTCAGTAAGTTCACCGATGACACCAAGCTGTGTGGTGCCATTGACACGCTGGAGGGGAGGGAGCCATCCAGAGGGACTTTGACAGGCTGGAGAGGTGGGCCCATGCCAACCTCATGAAGTTCAACCAGGCCAAGTGCAAGGTCCTGCACAAGAGTCAGGGCAATCCCAGGCTCAAATACAGACTGGGCGGAGAATGGATGGAGAGCAGCCCTGAGGAGAAGGACTTGGGGGTGCTGGTGGATGAGAGGCTCAACATGAGCCGGCAATGTGTGCTTGTGGCCCAGAAAGCCAACTACATCCTGGGCTGCATCCCCAGCAGTGTGGCCACCAGGGCGAGGGAGGGGATTCTGCCCCTCCACTTCGCTCTGCTGAGACCCCACCTGGAGTACTGTGCCCAGCTCTGGAGCCCCCAACATCAGAAGGCCGTGGAGCTGTTGGAGAGGGTCCAGAGGAGGCCACGCAGATGCTGAGAGGGCTGGAGCAGCTCTGCTGTGAGGCCAGGCTGAGAGAGCTGGGGCTGTTCAGCCTGGAGAAGAGGAGGCTCCGGGGTGAGCTGAGAGTGGTTTTCCAGGGCCTAAAGGGGGCTGCAGGGAAGATGGGGAGAAACTGTTCAGCAGGGCCTGGTGTGACAGGACGAGGGGTCATGGTTTCAAAATAGAGGGAGGGAGATTCAGATTAGAGATTAGGAAAAAGTTTTTTACGCTGAGGGTGGTGGAGCAGTATCCCAAGTTGCCCAGAGAGGCGGTGGATGCCCCATCCCTGGAAACATTCCAGGCCAGGTTGGCCGGGGCTCTGAGCAACCTGATCTGGTTGGAGATGTCCCTGCTCCTTGCAGGGGGTTGGGCTGGCTGGGCTTGAAAGGTCCCTTCCAACCCCAACTATTCTATGTTTTCCTTCCTCAGATACAAACTTTGCAGGGGCACAAATGGAGTCCAGAAGGCTGCTTGTTCTCTGCAGCAGTGCCACGTGAAGCAGTATGTAAACACTAAGAAGGAGCTCCTATGAAGAAGCTGGAACCCCATTCCAGAAAAGCTGTTGGAGCGACATGCAGGAGGTGACCTGGTGCCTAGCACTGTGACTTTGCTTCCAAGCTCCAGACATCCCCACCTCCTCACCCTAACACCAAATCCACCCTCAGTCAAGATTTGTTCTGCTGCTGAATGATTTCTGCAGTTCTGACATCCTTCTGAGCAGCAGCACTCCCAGATAGCTGAGGACTTGAACCATTTGCCCAGAAAGACCTGTTCTACACCCTTTTATCTGAGGAGAAGCATAGTATTTCACAAAGAAATTGACTGCACGAGATCCAAGGAAACCATTTTTCCACATGGGTTTTTTTCCTGGTAGCAACAGTGCTCCTGCTAGCTTGTAGCCACTAAGTTCTTCCTTTTCATCACCAGCTTCATTCCTGACTGTCCCGAACACACAGGAGGATAACTACTTCAGTGCTCCTGCGTTGGCTTTGGTATGACTCACACATAGCAGCATTTCACCTTAAAGGCTTTGGAAGGCACATTGCAGCAAAAAGAGTGCCAATTCATCCTTTCAACTCTGTAGCTTGGATTAGCATAAACCCTGGATCAAATCACTCAAAAGATAGAGTCATAGAATCATAGAATGGTTAGAGTTGGAAGGGACCTTCAAAGGTCATCTAGTCCAACCCCCCTGCAAGGAGCAGGGACCTCCCTGACTAGATCAGGTTGCTCAGAGCCCCGGCCAACCTGGCCTGGAATGTTTCCAGGGATGGGGCATCCACCGCCTCTCTGGGCAACCTGTTCCAGTGCTCTACAACTCTCATTGTGAAAAATTTTTTTCTAACATCCAATCTAAACCTACCTCCTTCTACTTTAAACCCATTACCCCTTGTCCTATCACAACAGGCCCTACTGAACAGCCTGTCCCCATCCTTCCTGTAGGCCCCCTTGAGGTACTGGAAGACCGCTATCAGGTCTCCCCGGAGCCTCCTCTTCTCCAGGCTGAACAGCCCCAACTCTCTCAGCCTGGCCTCATAGGAGAGGTGCTCCAGCCCTCTCAGCATCTGCGTGGCCTCCTCTGGACCCTCTCCACTGGTCCATGTCCTTCTTATGCTGGGGACTCCAGAACTGCACACAGTACTGCAGGTGGGGTCTCACCAGGGCAGAGTAGAGGGGCAGAATCCCCTCCCTCGACCTGCTGGCCATGCTCCTCTTGATGCAGCCCAGGATGCCGTTGGCCTTCTGAGCCGCAAGGGCCCATTGCCGGCTCGTGTTGAGCCTCTCATCCACCAGCACCCCCAAGTCCTTCTCCTCAGGGCTGCTCTCCATCCATTCTCCGCAGCCCTGAGGACTGGGAGTGCTGGTGTTGCAGAGAGTGCAAGACGTTGCTGCTTGTCTAAGTACTCCGTACGCAGTGGCACACTAAGACATTGCTTTCCCAGAAAACAGTGGAGAGGTGTGAGAAGACTTCAATTGCAAGAAAGCTCATTTAAAAATAAGAATCATTGCTGTATGGGTGCGTTCATCATCAGGCATTCACAGGTCCTCAGACACATTTGCTGTCACGCAATTACATGATTCACTTCGTGTGCTTTGGATCAGAAACCCTACAGAGCAGGGCAGCTCTGCCGCGCCTCGCACCCAACCAGACAGCATTCAAAGTATTTGAAAAGAAGTATTTGCCAATTTTTATTTCAGGTTCCCTTCCTGAAATTGCCAAACAGAGAACAAAACCGGTGACTAGCATAATCTAAAAAAGCATTCATTAGGGTCAGGAGTGGTAACTCCTTACTTGGACACAGAAATTACAAATATTCCTTACAGGGGCAATTGGCACAGAAAAATAATTTTGTTCATTCTGAGTAGGAAGAAATAACTCAAATTCTTCTACCTTTATTCATTCCTCCAACATAAAATATCTGAAGATATGACAAGGTGGTACGTTCCACATCTAAAATGTAAATCTTCTAAGACCAGGCAATGTAAGAATCCTTCAATATTTGACAGCAATTTAATTAACATCTGTAAATATTTGCTGCCAACTACCTCATAATGTTTATTCAAGGTAACTTGAGACCATGATCACAGGAAAAACAAACTTTATTTTCCCTCTACAGATTAACTCGGCCAACAGGGCGGTAATTAGATCTGAGCCAACTTCTCAGAGTGCCCATATCACCCACCTTGGGTGGAAAGTTTTCACAGCAGAAAATACACCTTACTATGTTTTTTAAAAGCAGGTTGTTTTTTAAAACAAGTTTTTAGAAGGTCAGTAGAGAATTTCCTATACTGCTGGAAAGTATTACTAAGAAAACAGTACAGTGTTTTCCAGTGTAGAAGAAACACAAATGAAAGGCACAATTCCATGTAAAGCCTTCCAGATATTCAGACTAGCTCGGCAACGCTTCACCTCAAGGGAAGTCCATCGCCACGTGTACGCGTAGCTGCCAACTCTAACCAGCAAGCTCTACAGAAACACATCACATAAAAGTTAGAAGGAAGCACTGGAAATCATAAACACACCTGTGGTTACCAATACATCGCAAACACCAGCCTCATGTGTAGTTTGCTACCCCGGGACTGCATCCACATCGGAGCAGCCAGTGCCTGAGCCTCAGCGCAGTGAAAGAACACGCAGCCCCTAAAGCACGCAGAAGTACGCGAGATGACAGGATCTCTCTACAGATGGAACAACCTGCAAATACCTCTTTGCGCATACACAAAAACCTGTACATGTGCATTTTGTACACCTGTTCATGTATACAAAACCCAGAGGTATGAATGACCCTCTTAGAAATAAAATGCCAGATTCCCAGGCTGCATTTACAAGCAGCACTTGTGTTACCTATACTGATTAGAGAGGAGACCAAACTCTGAAGTTTTTACTACGATATTGCAGAAAACCACAATTAACATTCAGCATGCTATTTAGACTTGAGTATCTAAGAAAGAGGTATTTTGTTTCTTACTCCGATCTAAGGCTGCTTAGGCTGAAGCATTCAAGTCTGATTTTGGAGATAGCTTCCAACATCTCGCAAGTTCTATGCTCACAGATCAATGATCGATGCGCTGATGTTCTGAGAGAGGAAAAAGAGCGTAGGGGAAGGATGCCAAGCTGCAATACAACAGGCTAGAGGTTTCGCTGCAGGAACACTGCAGATCTGTCAGCGCCTTGGGCCACTTAACAGGCAGAACATCAGGAAGATGATAGCCAAAACAAAGATACTTTATGAAGAAACAAAGAAGCTAACAGGCACACCTTTGCATCACAGTCACATGGAGCTTTCCTGTGAAAGAATCTGAAAACCTGTGACATCAGGCACAGCTCCACATTAGATCCCAAACGAGAGAAAACTGCTACTTGCGCTGAGTAAGGACAACCTGCTTCCCACATCCAAGCAAATCACAACCATCCACCCTTCTAAATCTTTTCAGCCTTTGTCAAGAGAGAACTGACTCGTGTGGAAGCCTGTCTTCAGAAGTGCATGACAGTCTCCAGAACTCTGGTTACCAGCTCCCTGTGAACACACAGCCACAGTGCTCGCTCTCCTCGCGTTGACGCCTCTGAAGCCAGCAGAGATGGACACAGCACTGTCCCAAGGCACACTGCTGGCCAGCACACCCCGCGGCTCCATGATCGCTACCACGAGACTTGGGCATCGTGGCATCACCCAGCAACGCAAATTTGGTTGGGGAATTAGACAAAGCATACAATTTGGTGTTTACCAAAGCTGCATGGGGTTTTTCCCAGCTGCGAGGAGAGAGAAAGTACCCAATTCAACAACAGGTCAGAGTAGTGCAGAGGGACAATGCCTGATAATGACAAACTCACTGCTAAGCTTCTTTTTTGAGCAAAAACAGTCTCACAGAACAAGTTCATACTGAATCAGTAGTTCAGCCCACAAGGTTGTGGCATTTTTGGTCAGGAACCTGAAAGCTGGACTTAAGGCACCGTTGAATCCATAGCCTTGTACAATTTCAACACCTGCAGTGTCGTCTCCAGGTGAGATCCAGGGCTGTCATAGCCACTTTATACCCTCAGAGCAGATGGGAGAAAATAAAAAAATATTAAAAAATTCACACCTCATCTCTCAGACTCAAAAAGCACTTAAAAAAGCTACTGATAATTCTGTGCTTCAGTAAGTTAGCCTAGAGTTATTAGTACTGCAATAATTTTTAAAACATCTTCTTCACCAATTACAGGATGTTCTTTATATTTTTATCAGTAAAAAACTAGGTTGCACCGTGCTATTCACTTCTACACAACACAGTAACGCCAAAAGCGTGATTACCCTCAGAGACAGATTTCCATAACAAACCTGTTTTCATTAACAAGTCTAGTGTATCACCAATATTTCAAATCTATTGGATCACTGATTAAAGACTTTCCTTGAATTGCAGTTCCCAAAGACATATCCTTTAGCATTTCTAGTTTCTGAAAAAAGTTATTAAACACATGACTGAGAAACTGCGAATAATAAATTAAAATAACAAGAGTGATGAGAGCCCATTTTATCTCCCAAGCAGACACAGAAGAAAGAAACAAATGAGGCTGCAGTGGTATTTCTACCCCCAAGGCACTGTCCCATGACTGTCACTCCCTTCACCCTCTTCCGTCTTACTTTTGTAATTCCAGTGGATGCTGGTGACTTGGATCTCCTGAGTTGGAATGTATTCCTCAATAAATTTCTTTCCCTGCAGTCGGTGCCAGAGCGTGGTTTTCCCAGTGTTCCTGTCCCCTCGGATGACAATTTTCACTGGGGAAAAGAGCAAGCAGACAAATAAAGTTTATTAAAACCAAATTGAAGAATGCTGTGAAAAGCATGCTAACTTTTTGCAAGCATTATTCAGATGTAATTAACTCTCCCATATTACACAGGCATGATAAGGCTTGTTAAAAAACATGAGCCTCAGTCATTAAAATTAGCGTTCATTCAGCTACTCACACTAGCTCAGCAAAAAGAACCAACATCAATATTGAATCTTCAGAATCTGCACAACTTCAGCCAGCCAAGTCTCTGCTCCTTCCATCCTCCTGCCTCCTCGACCTCTACGTAGCCCTTACCCCCACTCTGCCACACCCTACCCCTTTGCCACCCTTTTACACCAGGCTTCGCCTTCAATTTCCTACTCTAGCACTCCCATTTCTCCATAAACACTTCTCATTCCTTGAGAAAACACGCACTTCCTAGACCCAGTTGCCCCAAGTCACGGGGTCAAGAAAGGTCAAAGCCCAGTGCTCAGCGGAGCCCACAAGGCAGGGTGCTGTGTGCAGAGGTGCTGCTCCCTGCATCCCAGGGTGCTGCCCCCTGCATCCCAGGGTGCTGCCCCCTGCATCCCAGGGTGCTGCCCCTCTAAAGCCCAGCACTGGTGCCACCGTCCTTCTGGGATGGTGCTGGGGAGCTGAGAGGCAGCTTCTGGTGAAGATCACTGCAGAGTTCAGCTGCCATTGCTCTCAGCTGCCTCCAACTTGACTGCGCTGGGGCAGCATCCCCTTTTCCAGGGGAAGCAGAACAAGACTGTGTATCGCTCTTCAGCGGCTCCGCTCTCAGCCCAACAGGCTCAGGTGAGGAGGAAACCCTTGACAGGGACAAGGCGGTTAACATTCACAGAGATCCATCTTAAACTGCCCCCGATAAATTCACCAAACCGCCGCTGTTGATGGCCACAGCTTGACTGACATTAAATCAAAATCAGTCTACTTACACGCATCAGAAACAAGCTAACAGAACCGGAACAAGCACGCCCCTTTGGGGACATCAACTCACTTAAATTACAGCGAAACAAAGCCAGAAGCAGCTGAATCTCTGCGGGTTTTCTGTGTGTCAGAGGGTCAGTCTCCACCTCAGGGGCCAGGCTGTGTGGGTTTTAGGTGTGGGTGTACTGACGGCCCTCGGCAAAGGCATTCTCCGGCCGTCCCGGGGAAAGGCACAACCCTGCACCCCACCGACGGCCTTGCACCCACCTGCTGCGCCCACCCAGCTGATCTCCCACACCCGCCCGTGCTTGGGCCCGCGGGCTTGTGTCCGCAGCAAGTCACGGCCACCGGAGAAACCCACTCCAGCCCTCACAGGGAAGTGGCCAAAGCATCGTGAACCACACAACCTGGCAAAGTAACTTCTGTAGCAATTAATATCATGAACTTTTCAGAACCTACGTTAAAGTTAGCTTGTTCTTTCTGAAAGCTCTATGTGTTGTTTAACAAATTTTCTGTTACATTACGGGATTCTTATTTTTTTAAATATCACCCTTGTTTCAAGTGGCAGCCACAAGGCTATTAGGAAAGGTAAGCTGACTTGAACAGAATCTTTATGCTCATGTTTTGCATAGGAGCTATTATCCCCTGGAAAATGGGCCACTCAGAGACATCTAACGGCAGATTCAGGTGACTAGCATCAGGTCGTGCATCATCATTTGGGCAAGGAAACTCAGACTGAAGGCTGCCTTCTGTTGTAACTCAGGAGTTACTGCAGGCATTTCAGAGAAACCTTTAAGGGGTAAACTTTAAGGTAAACCAGGCAATGCTTTGTCTAGTGAAATTTTGTGCTGCAGTTGCACGTGCTTTTGTTGTTGTACAATGAGAGGTACTGCTGTTTATTCTTTTACAAAGTTACTTATTAAAATAGCAAAAGGATAATAAAGGCAAAAATTAACATAGTATTTATAGACTGACTTCACTTCCAGGTCCCAGAGCACCTCTGCAGAAACCGCAAACCATTTCCTGTATTTCCTGTCACCCTGTGTGACACTCTGTTTCCTACTTACAGATGGTGAAACAATCCACGGAGGATTCCTTTGATTTTTCTTAATTAACGCAGCAAATCATGGCACAGGCAGAATGAGATTCCATTTGTCTGCTTTAAGACCCAAGCCTTTCTAAACGCTCTCACTGCCTACTTTAGAGGGCCAGTTTAAAATTCATATTCTCCCCCATGAAGTGCAGCATGAAATACCAAAACAGTGAGTTTTAAGGGACAAACAGAGCCCTCCTCAAAGAGTTAGGCTGCTCCCAGGGTGCACTTTCAGGATCACTCCCAGACAACTTGACTGCGAGCCCTCCCCAGTCTCACCTCCCCCTGGACTTTCCCAGTGCCAACAGCGTTATTTATGCAGCTACACACCGAGGTGGATCAAGGAATTGAACTGGCTGAAAACCAACCCCAAAATTACTTCATTTCCAGTTTTCTTCTCTAGCTCAAGTGCCCAGCTGCATGAGCAGTAGCAGAAGCACATAGGAGGCATGGCTGGAGTGGCAAGACCACCCCCATCCCTGAGCAGCTCACACTTAGATCAACATGGGGTGCTCAGTTTGAACAGGTCCAACGGCCCTTCCCAGCTCCAGCACTCTCCACGTTAGGATCTCTTTCCTCCTACACAGTGCATGAGTTTTCGCTGACTTTTTCTCCTGAAGAAAGAAAAAGTCTTTTAAAACAGACCAGGAAGAAGGCAGGCGATGCAAACCATTTTTAGTAAAACAAAAACTGTATTTGGGACTTTAGCTGGGGCAGGTCTACTCAACGACAGACACGCGCAAGACGTGAAGAGCTGAGTGAGCTTCAGGGCACGGCCAGGCAGGAACATCACAGGCCTGGGCCCTGTCTGAACACGGAAAGAGAACCTGCAACTACAGGTGAGGTCAGTGCTGTTACCTCTGGGCCATGAACAATTGCTGCCTTATTTGGGTTTTCAGTTAAATCAGTACTTACTGCAAACAGCCACAGGTTTGTAGCAAAGGCAGAAGAATTATCTGTGGGAAGAAGGGGGTGGGGAATAGCTCAAGATGTGAGGAAAAAAAGCTAAACAAATCACTTGATTCATATTGTCACTGCATTAGGAAAAATAGAGGGATGTCCATCCTCCAGATGGGGAAACAGAAGCAGAGTAGTGAAGATACAGGCCCAGAGAGCAGTTCTCAGCCCAGTCCAGAACGGGAAATGAGGAATTCTCAGCTCTGCCCATAATCCTCCCGCAGCCAAGGATCTGACTCTGCAGAAAAGATGCCCAGACTCTTCTGCTAATAATCCCCACGCAGAGGGCCATCGCCTCGCCCCCAGGGAGGTCGCTGGGACTGCGCGGGCACGGCTGCCATTCAAACGCTGTAACTGGTTCTGCTGCCGGGAGCAGCACGCCTGAGCTGCAGACACCCCGCAGCGCGCTTCCCAGGGGGAACAGGGCGGGCAGCAGGCAGCGCAGGCTCGCCACGCGTTGGGCAAACACCTGCAACAGCCACAGAGGGAACAAGAGGGAGTAGCACTGAATTAAAATACTTAAAACTACAGTCTGTGTGGGAACTACTACTCTAAAACAACACAAAAGAAGGACTGTGATGATTACCAAAAGGATACACAGTATTAGAGCTAACTTTTGTCTTTTAAAGCACATTTTAAGCGGGAAAGTAGTAAGAGGAGGGACGGTGGGGGAATTCTTGGAGCTCCTGACTTCGGTGTTCCAGGGCCAGCCCACGCTCCAGGCACAGAGCAGCGGAGTTTGCAAGCCGTGTGCGCACGGGACATGGCGTAAAGGACAACGCTCAGCGCAGAAGGTGTGCTGTGTTCTGGGGAACGGGCCGCGTGCAGCTGAGCCTACAGCACTTCCACGACTTTTGCTCCTGTCACTGATCAACAACAGGTAACTCCCAGGGAATCCTCCTGCCAGTGTAACCCAGCCAGAACCGTTCACTTCACCCTTGTTTGGCCAACGTTGCCTTACCTAAACTTTCACATTGGAGTAACCTGGTGCTGGTACTTCCTTCTGCAATTTGTGTCTCCCAATTCGTTTAAACAAGGGTGGTGCGAAAGGAATGAGATCCACCTCGCTCGCTTGCTCTGGCCTGTGCTACGCTCCCTGGCCCAGCACAGCTACCCAAACTGTGATGCAGCAGACCTGATCCAAGCTCAAGCTATCCCAAGCAGGAAAAGAAAAAAAAAAAACAAACCAAACCAAACCAGTAAGTTTTTATAAAGATTAGTTTCCATACTTGGAACTGTGATCTTTCATAAAGATCCAAGCCATTACAAACATGGTACAGACCCACAACGTTTTCATCTCTGTACCTGCCGCAGCACTCAGGAAACACCGTTCTTTGGGCCATGGCACATAAACCGGAAGAGCTCCGGGTGGACGATAAGGACAGCAACTATGGAGTGCGTGGGCTGGGAATGCGCGGGGAAAATGCTTTTGGTTGAGATAGGATGGCCTGTGCAGAGGAAGTGACTGCAGCTGAGGCCTTTGCTCTCATCAGAAACCTAAACCTACCCACCCGGCAACACTCTTCCTTTCGAAACCTTCCCTGAGTGGGAGAGAGACCGTCAGCACAAATCATTTGGTTCTCCTCAGAGGTGTGTGCTACCCAGTGCTGCCATTAAAACACCACATGACCTTCAGTGTCACCTCAAACAGGGGGGCTGTGTGGTTACAAAATGTACTTGACAGCTGTGAAGGCTGGCACAGCATGGCCTGAGCCCTGCAGCCAGGCACCAGGAGCCGGGGGTCCTGGGTAAGGCCTGTCCTGGCATTCGCCGCTCACTTTATCAGCGAGCAACCCAAGGCGTTCTCAGCACACTAAAAATATTTTCTGGGAAGGACACAGGCTTTGGTTCATGACCAGTAATGGACTAGGAAAGTAAGGAAACATTTCTGTAAAAGCAGTCGTCACAGTATTCTTTGGTTTAGGTTTAGACAGCTCCAGGGCACAAAGTTTTACAGGTCCGTGTGTTTTAAAGGGGACTCCAGAGCACGTTTTGCACTCCTCTGCCGAACGCCGCGGATTTGCCAAGAAAGGAGCGCTGGCAATGCACAGGATTTGCAGCTCTGCTCTTCCCGAGCACCGGCCCTTGCAATGACGTTCCTTCACCCACCTTCAGCTGAGACCACCGCAACCTCATGGTGCTGGAACCCACCCCAGCTGTGCAGTGCTGTGGCTCTGCGGGGTGCTCGGAGGCCCCTTCCTCTATCTCCTACAGACATCATATAACAGCTGTCCTGGGCAGAGTTACCATGGAGATTGGAAAGCTTCCCTTAAGGCAGCAACGCAGAGCTGCGCTTTTATTCCAGAGATGAAAGCAGTAAGTAGAACACAGATCCTCGTAAGACAGGGCACGAACCAAAAAGCTTTCCCGAGGCGTTTGCCACACGCCGAAAAGCGGCAAAGCTCCAGTTGGTCGCTCAGCCGTCGGCAGTTTGAGCCCCGCCGCATTAACAGCTCCGCACCCACGTCGGTTCGTGACAGCACAGTCGGCCAACGCGTAGCAAAGAGCTGGCCCCGCTGACTGCTGTGCCAGCAGGATGCAGCTGATCCCTGCTGGCTGCAGGACAAACAGTCACTCTCTGAATGAAGCCAGCTCCTTTCTCTTACATAATTCACAAGCTGGTACCAGCTACCTGAGCTCAGGCGCGTGCCGGTGAAGCACGAAGCCTCGGTGCAGATCGGGAGACTCTAACTAGCCCATCTCCAGGTACGCATTCGACAACGCCGTGCTGCATTCCATGGCGCAACAGTTTCATCCTCACCCCTGCCCTGCACTGGAAATCAAGTCTCTTACCAACAACACTGTGCTTCTGCTCACATTCACAACTGCTTGCTGAGATGCTAATTTTCTAAATGAAGCACTACCAGCACATCTAACAGGTGTGCTGTGGATAAAGGCACCAAATGCTCTCCCCAGTAAAGCAGGGAGCTTCAAAACGGAGCGGTTCAAAAGCACAGTCAACAGTGACAACGCTAAACAAAGCAAAAAGAGCCCCAAACCCCAAAGTGCCAACCTCTCCCTGCACATTCTGTTCCAGACTAAGATCCAACATCAGCTCTGTTCCTCCAGCACATGTGCCTTTACAGAAATTATTCACTGCCACGTTTACAAACCAGTCTCTTCCCCAGCTGCCAATCTCTCGGCCTTCTGCAATCTGATTTCGCCGCCCGCCTGGACCCACGCAGACAAGCCGATCCGCACAGCGCTTTCTCGTACCATCTCTATTTTCAGCAAGGATGACATAACTCCTGTCCTCGTCTCCCAATTGTTACTCTGGGATGTATTTCACATGCTTGCAGTGCCCTCCTGAAACATTCTATTAGAAATAACCTTTACTGAGCCTCAAGGGAAAAAAAAAACCAACCCTAAATCTCAACAATGAAAGGAAAAAAAAATTCTGAAAATATTCCCCCAGAAAAGAGCAAACGTATCAGTTGCAGAAACAGAGAGTCTGAATGAAATTATGTACCAAGGGCACACAGAGGCATACATCACTCACCTTTTATTATTATTAAAGCCTGGCAGGGCAGAGGTTTTCAATAGACCCTCATCACATAACCACTAGAGCTTAATTATAAATACCATTATCCTGGCCTGCAGGGAAGGTCACCCGCGGACTCAGGGGAGCTACTCTCTTGATGCTTTAACAGACAAAAATTGATTTACAAGGAACTCTCTCTTGTGCCACAGTCAGCGGAAAGCAGGCAGCCGTTCAGGACATCTGCTGATTGGGGACACAGGCTCCCAGAGTCCCGCACAGAAAGATAAAAGTTTCCCATCCCTTACTCCTCCCACGTTTCCCCAAGCTCTAACATTTAACTGCAAACTCGGCTTTGGGTGAATACCGGCAAACACATACGCGTTCCAGTCTCACCGGGTCCCTCGGCACGCTATGGGGCATCAGATGGGACCGACCGACGCGGCTGTGCCCCCCGACGAACCCCCCCACGCTGGGCTGCGACTCACTGTTATACTGGACTCCCTTGGCAAACCTCCTCTGCAGAGCCTGGTTCATGGACTGCAGCCCCGCAGGGATATTCTTGTCTCTGACTGGAGTCTGGTCCGAGCCCACCAGCTTCTTCAGGGCTGAGAACATCTTTCTGGTCCCACACCTGCGCCACCACCTCCGGGAAAGGGGCCGCTGCTGCTGCTGCTCTGGGGCTCAGGGGCAGGGCGGCCCCAGGGGGGACATGGGGGAGGTCACGGCTCGGGGTGGGGGGGAGGCGCGGTAAATCAGCACTGGGGCAGAGCTGCTCCGGCCATGGGGAGCCTCCTGGGCTCGGCAGGGCGGAGGTGCGCGGGCTCGGCCCGGCCCGGCCCGGCCCGCCGCGGCGGGGAGGGGGGCTCAGCCGGGGCCCCACCGTGTGCCGGGGCAAGGGGCGCTAACCGGGCATGGCCCGGGGCTGGGGCGACGCGGGGAGAAGAGGGGGGCTCTTGCCGGCGGTGGTGGGGCCGGTGCGGCGGCTCAGCCCCGCCGGGCGCCGCCGCTGAGGGCCGGGCGCGGGGAGCGGAGGCGGCTCGGCGATGCCGCCGCCGCCATCTTGCCTCTTCCGCCTCGCCGCCGGGGGACGGGGCGCGCGCGGCGCCGGCTACGGCGGCTGGCAGGGGCCAGCGGAGCGCGGAACGCGGCCGGCGGCGGGGCCCGCGCGGGGCCGTGGGCGTCCAGCCCCCCCGTGACTCCCCAGCGCCCCTTGTAGCCCTTCCATGTCCCCCATTGCCCCCTCGTGTGACCCCCGTCACCCTCTCCTGGGATCCCCATAGCTCCCCAAGACTCTCCCAGTCCTCTCCTCTGAGCTTCGTAGCCCCCACCCGTAACCTCCATGAACCCTGTGACTCCCCCCCGGGACCCCCATAGCCCCTATAATCCCCTCCCTCAGCACCCTTGGGACCCCCTCCAAACACTTCTAATCCCCTCCTGGGACCCCCGTAGCCCACCTGTGAAGGCCATAACCCTTTGTAATCCCTTCGTGGGACTCCTGTAGCCCCCCTAAAACCTTATAATCCTTTCCTGGACCCTCACAGCCCCCCTGAGAGCCCCATAACCCCTGTAATCCCCTCCTGTGACACCCCCATTTTCCCCATGACCCTCATAACCCCGTAATTCCCTCCTGTGACCCACTGTAACACCTGTAATTCCCTGCTGTGACCCACCACAGACCCCCTACGACCCCTAAACCCCACAGTCCTCTCCTGTTACGCCTCAGCGTCCCCTCTGACACCCCGTAATCCCTTGCTGTAACCGTATATAAACCCCCACACACAATAAAGGAGGCCAGTGAGGACCCCACAGCACTCCCTTCCCCTCCTGGACCCCCCCACCCTGCTCCCACAAGCTCGAGGATGGACACCGGGCTCGTTGGTCACATTCGACATTTACTGCTGGAGGCACCTCCCGTGCCACCGCTGGCAGCTGCCAGCACCTCCTGCCAGGCCCCCGTGCTGGGTGCTGGCAGCTCGTCCTCCGTCCGCGTCAGTTTGACAGATGCAGAAACTCCTCATCCTCTGCAAGTAGAGAGACACACGGGGTGATGGACAGACCCACAGACCCCCTCCTCGCCCCACGGACAGACAGTGGTGGCCGACGCTTCCCATTTTGTCCCTGCTGTCAGTGACGGAGGGTAGCAGCCTGGACAAACATGCTGTCCTGGGATGTAACTTCGTGTCCCAACACCCACCATGGTGACATTAACGCACTTTATATTGGTGATGGGATAATAAAAGACACGTTCCGCTCTGAGAGGCGTTACTCTGGCCCCACGTCCCATCCACAGCGGGCACAGCAAGCCCCTGGCTCCTACCCCCGGGAGCAGACTGACCCAGGGCTGTCTGTGGTTGAAGACCCCTGGGCTCGCCCCTCTGTACAGAGATTTCCCCTGCCACGCTCCTGAAAACCTGTTGTCCGTCTGCCCCGAGGGCTGAGTGTCTCCCAGCGAGCTCCAGTGTGGAAACCCCTGCGTTGACTAGAGATGGAGGGTCTGGCAGCCATCGCACAGAGGGCACACCCCCAGCAGGGACCCCCTGTTTGGCCCTTACTTGGTCTCAGGGTCCTTACACCCCCCAGAAATCTTTCAGCCACTCTTCCCTCACTGGCATCCCCTGCCCGCATCGCACCCCAGCACACTGGGCGACATCCCCCCTTATATCAGGAGGAACTTCGAAGTTCAGTCCTGGCCTCAGTACGTCTGCAGCCTATACAGCCCTCCTGTGCGATACTAACCGCCATATTCCTCAGCCCACCACAGTCCCCAACCCAGGACAGACCCATCCTAGGTACAGCACAAACCCATCCCAGACCCATTCTGGACCCATGACAAACCCCTCTCAGGCTTACTTATCCCAGACCCAGGACAGATCCATTCTGAACCCATCCAGACCCAGGACAGCCCCATCCCAGAGCCATCCCAGACACAGGACAGACCCATCCTGGACTTATCCCAGACCCAGGACAAACTCATCCCAGACTTATCCCAGACCTATCCCAGATCGGGGACAGACCCATCCTGAACCCATCCAGATCCAGGACAGCCCCATCCCAAGACCCATAGCAGATGCAGTACAGCCCCATTCCAACGCCGGGCAGACCCAGCACACTCAGACCCAGCCCGGAGCAGGACAGGAGGAGGTGCAGGCTGCTGCTCTGTCTCCTCCGGCACAGTGCGGTGCAGTGCGGGCAGGCTGTGGGCAGGGTGGGGGTACCTGCCAGCGGAGGAGCCCCGCAGTACTCCTTGCATTCCTTCTCCGAGTAGAACTGGTTCCCGTTGCCCTTACAGCCTCCGTAGCTGAACGTGATGCACTTGCCCTGAGCTGCGTCGAAGGCCCAGCGTGTCACCGGCTTCTGGCAGGGACCCTGGACGATGGGCAGCCTGCAGGCAGCTGCGGGGACAGAGGGCTTCTGAGGGCAGGGGATTCAGCGCCCCCCCCCCGCCCCCGCCACCTCCCACGCGGATGCCGGACACATGGGGTTCGAGGCCACTCTCGGATCCCCTCTGATGCCCCAGCAAAGGCACGTCCCATGCCCTCCGTGGTCCCGTGCCCCACCAGGATGTCTCCTGGTTGCCCCACTCACCCTCCGTCCGGCACGCCTGCAAGCACTCCTTCTCTGAGTAGAAGTTGTTGCCGTTGCCCAGACAGCCACCATAAAGGAAGGTTTCACAGGCCATGGAAGAGGAGTTGTAGAAGAAGCGGGAGAGCATCCCACTGCAGGGCCCAGGGTCCCGGCTCAGCCGGCACGAGTCTGCAGATGAGCACAGCACGGGTTGTTAAGGCAAATGGGGATGCAGGGCAGGGGGATGCCCGATGCAGCCCCCCTCCCCTGGGACGTACCTTCCTTATTGCCGATGTAAGGGGACAGCGGTCCTGCGGCTGAGCCCTCCTCGGGGGGCAGGACTGCTCTCCGTGCCCTCTGCACAGGGAAGGAAGCACAGAGCTGCCATCAGCCCCTGCCCGTGGGACCTGCTGGACACCCCCTTGCTCCCTGCCATGGTGCTGAGCTCCCACTGCCCTCAGGATGGGGTATGTCAGGGGCAGTTCTGCCGGGTGTTGCAGCCTGTCCAGGCTCCAACCCTCCTCAGTGCTCCCAGTGCATCTCCAGTCATTGATCTTGGGTCAACAGGCTGCGATCCCTCCATACCTCATGGTCTTCCTAGCCCTCTGCTCATCCTGGGTAGGCACCCTGATCACATATTTTGGATAAAGACAACCAAAGTGCCCCAGTCATGCCCTGTGCTGGGCTGAGGATGTGTCTCTCCTGTTGCTAACGCAGGGTGGTTGTCCTCCAGATGTGTTGTCACCTGCTCTCAAGTCAACTGGGCTTTCTCCCATGAAAGTCTCATTCCTTGAAAATCCTTCTCAGCTCAACCCTGAGAGATCGGGAGGTGCAGGGTGACTGGAGCAAAAGGATCAGCAGAGCGCTGAGCTGCCTCCCCATCCCTGGGGCACCCACAGCCAGGCAAGGAGCAAGGAGACACCAGGCTCCAAATGTGGCAACTTTCAATCCCATGACAAAAATCAGAGTAGGAAAAGGCCATGGCCTTCCAATTGGAAACGAGCGCTGACCCCTGGGACCCTTACCCTGCAGCCTGCGCCTGCCTACGTCCCCATCCTCGCGGGCAAAACCCATCGGCAGAGATGAAAGAGCACCTCCCAGGGCAGTCAGTGGAGCTGCTGCCCAAACAATGTGTCCTGCCCACGGAGCCTGGTCTCCAGACACCACGTCTCCTGTAGGTTTGGCTTGAAGGGAATGTCCCCAGCCTTGACCCATCTCGGGGGGTCCCAGCTGGACCACTCACCTCGGGGGCAGTTGCAGCCTCCTGGGGGACGCATTCACCTGGCCCAGATGAGAGGAGAGAAGATCAGCAGTGTGAGAAGGGAGGTGTCCTGACAAACTCATCTTATTGTGGTCCTACACCATGCACACACAGGACCCTGGGGAAGGGGATGCCCTCCCAGTTTCACCCCAGTGTTCTTTCCCTCTTGGCACTTTCCACGCCGCACTCGCAGGAGCGTGACTCTACAATCCCCACACCCACCTGCGTCATGCTAGCACTTTCTGGCCCCTGCGCTGAGCAAGTAGCTCCTCAGGTCCTGGGAGCACCCAGCCACAGGGAGCAGCCGTGAGCGTCCCCGGGCGCCCTGTGCCCTCGCCCCAGCACAGTGTTGGGGGGTGCATTGACCTCACAGCCCAGCAAGGACCCCATTGACTGGAAGCTGGTGCATGCCCAATTGATATGTGGCCTTGTCTCCTTCCCATCCCATCCTACCAAAGCCTTTGCCTCCATCCTGAGCATCCCCCCTTCTCCCCAGCCTTACCCACCAAGGAGAAGCAGCCCCGGCGCACCAGCATGCCGAGGGAACAGGCAGTAGGAGAGGCGTGTGCCTCGTGGTCGGTTACCTCTGTTGGCCAGGATGAAGATGGAGTCCATGGGGATGCCCATCTCCAGAGCCAGCTGCTGGAAAGCCTCAATGAGCTCCTCCCGCAGCTCCGGGCTCCTCCCTGGGCAAGGGAACAGGCTGTGAGTGGGGTTGGCACGGGAGGGGGTCTGCATGTGGCCCCCCAAGCACCCACCGGCCCACAGAGCTCAGACAGCTGCAGGCAGGCCCAGTACCAGCCTCCTGATCCTACCCAACCTCTCTTCCATTATTCTTGACCAGCCTTGACCAAGGCCTTGGACAAAGTGTTTTTTTAATGTCTCGCAATCATGAAAGACAGCATCTCCTGCCACTTCAGGGCCTGAGTTTCTTCCAAGCAGATATTGCCACCTTCATCCCAAACACCAGGCTGGTTTGGGTGTTCATCATATGATGTGGCTCTACGCTGAGCCAGAAGACTCAACCTCCGCGGTGCCAAAGATGAGCTGGTCCAAGGAACCACTTCCAAAGCCCTGGTCAGGTCCCTCAAGGCCAAGGGACCCTTGGGTGGTGTTTCTGAGCTGCACTGGCCCACCCCAGAGCCTGCTTGCCCAGAGGTCCCGTAGCCAGAAGCTCCCGTACCGTAGAGCTTCAGGGTGGTGCTTGGGCCAAAACTGCTTTTCTTCTTCATCAGAATGACAGCGTATTCTTCATAGTTGGTGCGGAGCACGTAGGATTGGATAGACACGTCCCATTCTGTGTAAGACAGAGACACAGGGCACATCATTCCTGCCCCTCAGGGAGAAATGGGGCAGCGTAAGACAGCACCAGAGCTGGGCTGAAATCAGGAAAACAGCTGATTTTGCGGAAGCAGACTCTGATACAACCCTGACTCCCTTTAGGCTCACCAGCCTCTTCTTAGTCAAGGGGATTGGAAACCAAGAGTTGTGGACAACCAAGACACCACCAAGACTCCTGAAAGGTGACTGGTGGGATCTTGCTCCACCTTGGGACCTTGGGGACAGGAGTGATCTGCTGGAACATCTCCTAGTCCTGTGCCTATGCAGAGACAGGGCTGAAGCAGCCCCTTTCCCCCATCTTCATTCCATACTTTGACCCAAACTGTGCAGTGGCTTCTGAGCCCTGCTCTCCTGAACCCCCTCCCCAGCCACCACCTGTGCCCGGTGCTGGTTCCCATCGCCCCACCACGCCGCAGCTCTCGGGGTCAAGCAGGTGGGCGGTGAGCCCAACTCACTGGGGTTATAGTAGGTGTATTTGCCAGGGGTGCTGGTTTTCTGGTACTCTCCTGAGATCTGTGTGCAGTCACCTTGCCTGGAGGGAGGAGGAAAACAATCAGCTTCTCGGAGCGATCTTTCTTCCTGGTTATTGCATGAAAATTTTGTCTGGGGCACCGAGGTTGTGGCATGGGACCCCCGAAATTCCCCTGCACAAGGCATTGGGTATTTGAGCCCAACCCAGCCCCCCTCAGGGCTCTGATGCCAGCCAAAGCAGGCAACCCCCACGTCTTATCCCAGTTCCTGTGAGACGCAGCACCTCCCGGGGGGACGGCTTTGGGGGAGGCTCAAGCGGCCACGTCAGCGCCACGTACCGCAGCCTGGTGCTGGCAGTGCTGATCTGGTCGGTGCTGGGGCCGGGGCCCAGCACCAGCGTGCCCATGCTGAACTTCTCCTTGTAGTTCTTCATCCATTTGCAGGTTGTGCCGACAGCGATGTCATACCACTTCCCGTACATCTGCAGGGAGAAGAAAGGGACATCTCTGCCACGAGCCCTCTCCGCTGAGGTGGAGCATCTCCTGGTTTTCTGCGGAGCTGAAATATTCATGGGCAAGAAAGCAACTGGGGGGTGATGGTGCAGATGCTGGAGCCAGAGCTGCCACAGGATTTGGGAAGCAGATCAGCACTGAGTGCCATTTTCCCAGGTCCCCTGACCACCAGGCAGGGCTGGAAGCATCAGGCTGTCATCCCTCCCTGCAGATGTCCTGGGCTGCCTGCATCCTGCATGAATCCCGTGCGCTGAGGCTGCCCGCAGGCCCTGCCCACACCTCCCAGGCTGGGCAGATCAACAGGCTTCTCAAGAGATCCCTCTGCCCCAGCCGCCCGGGCTCCGGCCACCCTGATGGGGTGGTTGCCGATGTGAGGCCGTCCTGAAGGCCAGTGGGGTGGCACCCCCTGACCGGCACCCTGGGATGGCCACGCTGCCAATACCTGTCCCGCATATCTCCCTCCTTTCTGGAGGAACATGAAATGAAGCTTTTCCCCATCCCTTCTGCCCTGAGAATTAAGGGACCGCAAGCCACCATTACCCGCTCAGCCTCAAAATTCTCCTGCACTTGGATATCCTCATCCTGGTCCCCGACGGGGGTCCCGTTAGCCACGGTGAAAAGGAGGAGGGAAAGGAGACTCCAAAACATTGTGGCTGGTGGCTTTGGAGTGCCGCTGAGCCCCAATGCACTCAGGGAGATCTCGGACTCTGTGCTGTCCCCACTGCGCAGCAGCGTGACCTTCAGACCATGGGCAGCGGGGCCGGCCAGCCCGACTGGGGAGGCCTGCTGGGGGGGTGTGGGGCAACCGGTGGCCCTGCACAGTCCTGGCCATGTGGCCCAGGGCTCCATCACTGCCCTCAGTGATGGTGAGGATTTGCAGGGAGCTGGCGTGAGGCACAGGAGGGGAGATGAGCATCCTCCCACTGCACCAGGCTAAGCTCCTCACCCTCTCCTGTTCCTACACCATTGCTTGGTCCACACGTGGGGACAGGACCTGCCCGTCAACATTATTCTGAGTTGGGATTCATATTGCTACCCTGGCATCCTGCAAAAAGCTCCGACAGACTAGCCTGACTCTGCAGAGAGGAGAGGACTGAGGGAGTCCCCAGTGTTCATCTCACACTCCGTAACTCTGACTGGTGTCCGTAGGGAGCAGAGCTTGGGCTGCTCGCTCCCCTTCTGGACCCCTTCCCCAGGGGTTTCAGGCCCAGGAGCTGGCTGGGTGTCACCTGCCCCACAGCCCAGGGTCCCCGGGCCCGGCAGGCGTGGGGGTGTGGGGCATGGCGTCCCTCCCCGCCACTGTTTGCCTTTGCAGGATGATTAACTGAAACCAAACAGCCTGACGGAAACGGCAAACAGAGCAAAGGGCAGGAGCCCCTCTGCGACTCGGCCCCCGGCCCAATATTGACAGAGCAGGGCCAGAGCCGGGGGCATGCTCGCAGGAGCCGGCAGGACTTTCACCCTTCCTCTCCCTCGCCGGCACCGACCGACGGGTGAGCTGCGTACCCACTGCGGGCTGCGGGGGAGGCAGTGGTCCGGGCACAGGTAGCCTGAGCAACTCATCACGCACATGTCCTTGTGTCACACCTGGGCTGTCCTGGGGAGCAAGGGGGACCTTTGGCCGTGGGGCTGAGACCCCTCTGCCGACGCCCCTTCACTAACCCGCCCTGTCCATCCCTCCCGCTCAGGAGCCCACCTCGGGCTCGAAGCAGCGCTGGGCTCCAGCTCCCCCCCGCGCCGGGGCTGGGGGCAGCCAGGGCCTGGCCTGGGGCCCCTCCGGGCGCAGGGGTCCCCGCTGTCCCGGCCCCTCCAGCGCTAGGTGGCAGCCGGCGGCAAGGAACGGCAGCGCAGCCCGGCCCGGCCCGGCCCCGCAGCGCTGCGCGCCCCGCCGGGCGGGGGGACCCCGCGGTGCCCCCGCGGCGGGGCCGGGGCAGGGCCGGGGCAGGGCCGGGGCAGGGCCGGGGCAGGGCGGGCGGTGGGGAGCGGCTCCCGGGAGCTCCGCAGAGCGGGCATGGCGGTGGTTGGCTGCTGGCGGCCGGCAATGGGGAGCGGTGAGGGAGGCAGCGCCGCGCGGGGAGCAGGCCTCCCCTTGGCGCTTGTGCGCAGAAATGCCCCGTGCGGGTAAAAGAGCCCAAACGGGTGTGAACACGCAGCACGCGCTCCTAAATGGCGACCAGTCTGCTTTACTGGGAGCGCACCTGCCCCGCGCTGGGACTGGCGAGGCCTGATCCGGCCCTGGCACCGGCCCGCCCTGCTGCTGGGCTGCCATCCTCCCACTGCCCGGGCCGGGGAGCGAGGAGCGGGTCCCCTCCAAGGGACGGCAGCTGGGGGACACCCAGCCCGCTCCTCTCCGGACACAGCGTGGGCTGCGGCCACGGGCTGTGGGCACCATCCTCGCTGGGAAAGCTGGGGAGCAGCCGTACTGGCTGTGAAACTCAGCTTGTGCACGTTGCCTGTGCTGAGAAATGCCAGGGAATCACAGAATCATGGAGCGGTCTGTGTTGGAAGGGATTTCTAACGCCCACCCAGTCCAACCCCCCTGCCAGGAGCAGGGACATCTCCAACCAGATCAGGTTGCTCAGAGGCCCGGCCAACCTGGCCTGGAATGTTTCCAGGGATGGGGCATCCACCGCCTCTCTGGGCACCCTGGGCCAGTGCTCCACTACCCTCAGTGTAAATTTCTTCCTTATGTCCAGTCTGAATCTTCCTCCCTCTATTTTAAAACCATCACCCCTCGTCCTGTCCTGCTGAAGAGTCTCTCCCCACCTTCCCTGCAGCCCCCTTTGGGCTCTGGGAGCCGCTCTCAGCTCTCCCCGGAGCCTCCTCTTCTCCAGGCTGAACAGCCCCAGCTCTCCCAGCCTGGCCTCACAGCAGAGCTGCTCCAGCCTCTCAGCATCTGCGTGGCCTCCTCTGGAAGTGGTGCAGCCCCCTCACCCCCTTTTTCACTTCCAGAAACATGTGCTCTGTCCCCATCCCGGAGGCTGTGGCTGTGTTCCTGCTGGGATCACTGAACAGGTTTGAAGAAACCTCCCAGGCTGAGATGGAACCTCTGCAGAGCACAGCCCTCCAGGGCCCCTGGGCTCTGGGGTCCCATGCGCGGCAGCCTCAGGGAGTGGGCCGGGAGGCTCAGGGTGCCTGGGGAGGGACGTTCCTGCGGATTGCTCTGGCAGGGAGACAGGGCAGCAGCAGTCCTGCGGGAGCTGCGGGGCGTGAGCAGCTGCCAGTTTGCAGGAAGTTTAGAAAATGCTTTGGTTTCAGACCAGTTTGAACAGAAACCAACTATAGGGAGAAACCACGAGAATATTCCTACAGACCAAATTCCCCCAACCCCACCACCACTGAGAGGCCCCAGCCCCCACGCTGGGGGAGCGCGGCGGGGCTGGCGCAGAGGCAGCAGGCACAGCAGAACCTGGGGGACCCTCAGCACGGCGAGCAACTCCCCAAGGCCCCATGCCCTGACCTCCTGACCTGGTGGCTGGTGGCACGTCAGGCAGACCCCTGCAGAGGTGAGGTCCACCAGCACCCAGCGTCCAACAGTGGAAAAAGGAGATGCTATTTATTTACACAGGCCCGCCTCCCCCTCTCTCCCACTCCCCACCAGCTGTACTACGATTTCGGCAGACGTTCCTGCCTAGCCCTCTCAGTGTCGCTTTATGAACCTGTTGTCCACAAGCTCATCCAGTTCATTTCTGAACCCACCAGTGTTGCCTGGCTCCTCCCCACCTTGCGGCACCAAGCTCTAGGTGTTTAAACTCTGCTATGTAAAGAAGCTTTGTCTTTTTTCTGTTTTAAACCCATCACCTGCTAGCACTCCTTACTCCAAGGACTACTGCAGTACTATAGTTTCATGCTTGGCTTGTTCACCACCTTCACGATTTTGCAGGCCTCAGTTGTATCACTGACCTTCCCCTTTCCAGACAGGGGAGTCCCAGCCTTGCCAGTCCCCTCTCATACGGCAGGTGCTTCACCTTCTCGGTTATTACAGAGCAGGTCCAGAGAAAGTCAACTCCTCCATCTCCTTCCTGAGCTGTGGAAACCGGACCTCAAGCACATAGCACCTGAGATTTTGTACATTGTCACCAAGGTTTTGTACAGTCTCAAACACTTTTCACCTTGTTCCCAGCACCCTTCTTGATCACACAACATTTTAATGGCTTTTTTGGCTGCTGCTGCCTGTTACCAGTTCTCTAAAATCACCAGGGCAGTGGTGTCTCCCAGCTCTCCTCCTGAGTTTAACCACCTGTCCCAAGCTCCATGCCGATGCCCTGCTCTGATCGCTTCTCCCTTGTTGAAGCATCATCTTCGTTTCTGTACACCAAAGCTGTCCTCCTATTTCCATTCCCCTTGGTTTTGTGGGGTTGTTCAGAAACTCCTTGCTATCAGCACAGCCTTTCGCCATCCGAAAGAGCTCAGTGTCATCTGTGAACTGCAGATTTCCCTGTTCACTACCTTCTCCTGGGGATGGATGATGTCAAACACAAAATGAGTCCCAGGGCTGGTCCCTGGGAGACCGCACTGCTGACTGTCCTCCATCCTGAAGAGCCCTACATGTTGCTTCTGATCCTTCAACCACCTTTCAGTTCATGGAAAGGCCTTTCTTCAGCTCCCACAGCAAATTTGTTTATTTAATAACCTTTGCTGTGGTGCCTCATCAGAAGCTTTCCAACAATCCAGACTGATCCTCTGGATCCTCTGTATTTGAGACAGGGTCCCCCCTTGCAGGAGCCCTGCCAGCTTCTCCCCAGCACTGTGTTCAGCCACAAGCTCCACAGTCCCACCCTTCCATGTAGGCTCTGCTGTCTCCCTGGTGCTACAGCAATGCCAATCTCCATTTTTTTAGCTCCCAGCACCCTGTTTTTATAGCAGAAAGTTTCACGGTCCACCAGCCCACTGCCCAGTTGTAAGGAGAGGCACCACGCGGCGGTCAGCACCTCTGCAGTTTCACATGAAAGTTCTCTGCAGATGTGTCAAACACTGTCTGTCCTGGGGATGCACTGACGGTCAGCTCAGCCCATCAGCCCGGGGCTTCCTCTAGACTGACGTCGGTCTGGTCTGGCTACTCTGAGCAACGTGCTGCAGCTCGTGTGCCAGGCCTGGGGACCTCACCATCACCACTGGCCAACAGGAAAATGCTGAGCTGTTTCATGGGCCTCATCGTCCTGAAGGTCCCGTTACACCCTGGGCATCCCCTCAGCCCCCAGTTGGCTTTCTGCCTTTGATGGTTTAAAAGCGTCTTCTTCAACCAGCTACAGCATCTTTTTCAGGGTGCTCTGCATATCCATTTTTAACTTTTTAGTCTCCTGTTTACAGCAGACCTGCCATGTTTTGTGTTCTTTCCTGTTCCCTCCTACAAGCTTTCTGTTTCTGACACATCAGCATTTTCCGTAGTGCCTTCATTTAACTCTCCCATCACGCCAGGAAGGGGATTGTTGAACCACTCAATTTCCTTTTCGAATTGTGGCACACATTTTACCCAAGCTTCTCAGGCCCTATTTAGCACCCTCCAGGTTATGTTTAGGACCTTGGAGTCTGGGGTATTTTTTGATAGCAAGTCCCATTTCTACACAGTTACCTTTCCTGAACTTGCTATGGGGTGTACCTGGCCCTCTCTGTCCCACTGCACTGTTAAACCCAGTGCTGTGATTTTCAGTCTGCAGCAGGTCCCCCAGCACCCCTTCAACCCAGGCCCAAGCATTCAAGATCCAGCCCAGAACAGGATCTTACGGGTCATGGATCTCCTCACTCCAAGAGGCTTAATTTACTGCACCCCCAAATCGTATCTCTGCGTCTCATCTGGATGAAGCCAGGCTGCACGTGCGGGCAGCAGTCTCCCACCTCCACCGTCTGAGCCTGCATGTTCTCTGGTCTCAGTTAATATTTCCAGAGAGACTTACCGTTCTCATCGTGTGCAATCTGATTTTTACGCATTTGTTATTAGAGCTGGGGATTTTCACCTGCAAACATTTCTTCACGCACTTTCTCCTGTACCGTCCCGCTCTGTACGACCTGCCTTCTCACCACACCCCTCCTCTGTCGCTCCTACAGAGCTGGTAGCTGGGTGTCACTGCGCCTTGCTGGTGACCCTCCTTCCCCCGGGCTGGATGTCCTGGAGCACGCTGACATTGCGTGCTGCCAAGATTTCCATTTCCCCTTGTGCTCCCAGTACTGGTGTGAAAGCATTTCCAGTTCTGCCCTTGCTCCTAGGCCCGTCGTCTGGCAGCGCCAGGGCTCAGCACGCTCCACTTCTGCTTGGTGTCCTTCTCCAGAAGCTCTGAACATCCAGGGTCCCCTTTGCCTCCCAAACGCCTTTTTGTCCCCCAGCTGTGCTTACGCTCCCATCTGAGTCTGCCCAGGCTGTGGCCTGGGGAAGGTCTCTGTTTGCATTTGATCAGGGCTGGTCAAGTTCTCGTTTTAGAATTGCTGCAGTTATGGCTTTAAAATAGCAGCTGGCAGGAAGGGAACTGAGGCTTGCAGGCACAGGGCTGGGTTTCGGGGGGCTGTGTCTCCCACAGCCCCTCTGCCCGGGAACAGCACGGAATGCTCATGCTTTGCAGTGGGTTTCCTTTCTGTGCTCCACAAACCTGCCTCTCCTCCTCCTTCTTCACTTCGTCCTCCTCCTCCCTGGGTGCTCCTTAGCTGGGGGGCTCTGCTCCTACCCTGAGGTTTTTGAGTTCTCCAGAGGAAAGTCTCTGGGCCTCCTATTGAGGATGAACGCCCCACAGCACTGGTGGGACTGGTCAGGAGACCTGCTGGAGGCTTGGGCCATGGTCAGAAGGCATCTCTCATGCTTCAGAAGCTGGCTGGTACACCAGGTGCTGCCTGCATCTCCTCGCTCTGGGCTTGCCAGCCCCATGCCAGCCAAGAGGGTGGACAGGGATGGTGGTACAGTGTGGTTGAGGTGAGGACTTGCAAGGGGGCATGGGTATCATGGAAACCCCAGAGGATGCTGCCATTTGTCCCCAAGGGGCACAGAGTACTTGGGAACACATTTGTGGGCTGAGGACAATCTGCAGGACGAGAGCAGGCAGGACCACCAGCATGGTCAGCACATCTCCCTTGCTCTTCAGAAAGAAAAAGTTGAGTGTTCAGCAAAGAGCAGAGAAAAGGGAGGCAAAGGCTGGACCGGGGAGGGAAGTACAACCCAAATCTGGGGGCTGTGACAGGCACAAATCACCCCAGGCTCACCAAAGCCCTGGGGGGGGGATGAGCAGAGATGTCCCTGATGGAGACAGGCTGGGATGGGCTCCATCAGTTTTGGGCCCTTCAGTACAAGAAGGATGTTGAGTTGCTGGAGCGCATCTGGAGAAGGGCAACGAAGCTGGTGAGGGGTCTGGAGCACCAGTGCTGTGAGGAGCAGCTGAGGGAACTGGGGTTGTTCAGTCTGGAGAGGAGGAGGCTGAGGGGAGACCTCATTGCTCTCTACAACTGCCTGAAAGGAGTGTGCAGGGAGGTGGGTGTTGGTCTCTTCTCCCAAGTAACTTGTGATAGGATGAAAGAAAATGGCCTCAAGTTGCAGCAGAGGACATTTAGGTTGGATATTGGGAAACATTTCTTTACAGAAAGAGTGGTCAGGCACTGGAACAGGCTGCCCAGGGCAGTGGTGGAGTCACATCCCTGGAGGTGTTCAAAGAACGTGTAGATGTGGCACTTCAGGACATGGTTTTAGTGGACATGGTGGTGTTGGGTTGATGGTCGGACTTGATAATCTTGAAGGTCTTTTCCAACCTTAAAGATTCTATGATTCTGTGATCTGTGGCCCAGGCACTCGTGCCCTGCTCCCAGAGCGTCCCCTGGCACCCACCACCCATGAGAGCAGCTGTGGACCCGTCGGTGCAGACCTGCCGCTCGCTGGCGCAAGACCCGTGGTGGCCTGCTGGTGCGCAGCCACATCTAGGTACTTGGGGACAGCAAGAGGAGCGGGTGGCAGAGTGAGCGGGCTGCTGGCATAGCCGCTTCCCCACAGCCGCGAGGCTGCCCGCGTGCCCTGGGGACATCCCTGCGGCTGGCTGCACGGGTGCAAGGGGACGGGGGCTCCACCTTGGGTGGAACCGTCCACCTGGCTGGGGTGGCACGGGGTCTCAGGGTGGAGGTGGCATGGCCGTGTGTCTGTCTGGGCAGTGTAATGACCTTGGGTCAAGGTGGCAATTTGCCACGGGGTGCCCCTGTGTGGGTGCGTGTGCTCTGAGCTGCCCGCTCGCTGCATCTGCAGCCAGGAGCATCAGCCCAGGTACCTCCAAGGCCGCTGGCCCCGGGGCAGCCCCCTCCACCCCAAAACCCCAGGGAACCTTTGCCATGCGTGCCTGGGGGACGAAGCCACCGCATCCCCATCGCGGCGCAGCGCCCCGTTCCGGAGCCACCCGCCGCTATGGTTGCCTAGCCGTACAGATGGCTCCTCCGCTGCGCAGGGTCGCATCCTCCACCCTCACGTGCGGTTGCTTTTTGTGTCCCTTCTCGCTGTGCGTCGGCCTCACCCCGGCCCTCCTGCCCTCCGCCGCCCGCGCCCCCCGGCGCAGCCCCCACCGGAGCCAGCCACACACACAAGTGAACTTTTCTGCGTTTTCCAGCAATTAAAAAGAATAAAGCAACAGTTGTCTCCAGGCAGGGCATGGATCCTGGTGACCCTGATTTTCTGTGTGGCTGGGCAGGGTGAATGGGGCTATTGAGACCCTGATGACTGGCATCTCCACTCCAGGATTGTCTCCCCTTCCAAGTCCCCCTCCCAGCTCTCTCCTCCTCCCTACCCTCCTCCTCGCTTTTAATTTCCTTCCTGGAGAGAGCTGCTCATCCCCTTCCCATTGGCCAAAGGCCTGAAAGGGAATGGAGGAGACAAGGGAAGGATTAAAGACGCTCTGCTTAGGAGCAGGCAGCCTGAATACAAGATGCACCGGCTGGGAAAGAATGGGGGCTTAGTGGGGCACCAGATCAGACCCGCCTCCGCCGCATTCAGCCCGACCTGCATTCCTGCATTGCTAAGCAGGGACCTTTCTCCCCGGCTGGCCCGTCCGAGGGACGCCCCAGACCCCTGTCCCACCTGCCGCTGCAGGTAGACCTGCCTGGGATGGTCCCACCACGCTCGCAGGTCCCTTGGGTCAACCAGTCCAACCCAAGACGCAATGTCCCCAGCCAGCCCCACGAGGATGAGGAGGCAGCTGGGGCGTTCCTTGGACCAGTCTGAAGTGATGTGGGGCAATTCAGGTCTGCGGGACGTTCACAGCCAGGGCCCCAGCAGAGCCATGGGCCTCATTCAGCAGGGCTGGGGTCCAAGGCAGGCACTGTTGCTCAGCATCAAGGGGAGACTGGTGCTGCAGCAGGGTTAGGCCTGCGCCTGGCCGCCTGGAGAAGGGCTGGGACACAGCCTTCATGTCAGAGGTGGCGGTGCCCCACTGCTTGTCAGCCACGTCCTCTCAACCACGAAGACCCCTCAAAAAAATCCATGGGTGTTCACTGCCCTTCTCAGCACCTCTCGTGGTCTGGGGTGCAGATGGGGCATGGTGGCCTGCACTCATCCCTCCCACCGATCCCGTTCACCCCATACCACCAGTGTGTGCGTGATGAAGGACTTGTCACGCTCTGGTCCTTGGGATGCTCCGAGGGCAGGTCTGGGCCAGGGTGGATTTTGCTGCTGGGTCTGCTCCTTGGGAGGGGCTGGAGCGGAGCGAGATGGTGGAGCAGGGGCTCGGGGTCATACTGGGAACAAGGGACCCCTAAGGGCAATGGTGGGCCATGGCCCACTGCTCAAACCCGTGGGGGCACATGGGGAGACACCTGGGAGCAGGACTGTGCTGTCGGCAGCATCTGGGGCTTTTTGTGCCTCTCACCCCTCCGTGCCAGGCCGACCCTCTCGGCAGCCCTGTGCGGGGGGAAGCGAGTCACCTGGTCCGGGCAGCACAGGATCGGCACCCGCTCTCTTGCCCAAGGCAAGGCCAGTCCTCTGGAGCTGGAGCGGCGCAGCCCCTGCCGCGTTGTTAGTGTGCTGGGTTCGTTCCTCGTGCATGCACACACGGGTTCCCCATGGCAGGGACAGAAATGCTCCCCATCTCCGTGCACTGGGAATCTGTGGCTGAGACTCCTGACTGGAGCCTGTTTCCTTCACAGGACAGAGGGAAGTTGTTCTCAGAAACCTCTCCAGTCCCTGCTGAGCTCTGTTTTCTGGGGGAACATGTCCACGGTGAAGCCCAGCGAGGCCCCAAAGCGATCAAGGCATTTTGAGGCTGAGCAGCTGGTGGGCTGTACTGGGGAGCAAGGACGGGTGGGTCAGCAAAGTCCTACAGCCCCAAAGCATCAGCTGTGAAGGCACCACGGGAATCCCATGCTGCTGGGAGCACCCTGGGGAGCCCACGTTCCCATGCGGGATCACAGCTCGAGGTGCTACACACAGCTCTGGGCACTGCAGGGACAGGGGACCATTTTAGGTTTCCTGAGGGTTGTCCCACCTCTCCCCATCTTCTGGCCTAGATCTCTTGCTGGCCTGGTCCTTCATGCACCCCAAAGCCATGCAGCACCTGCAGTGGTCATCATGGAGCCCTGGTGACCACGTCAACAAGGCTGCAGGAGTGCAGGGTGGGGTATGGCCGAGCACATGGAGGTGGCCTGTCAAGGCAGCCTTGGTGGCCTTCCAGACTCTTGGCTGTATCAATACAGAGCAGGATGCAGGCACCAGAAGATCATCACCTTGTGCCGGCTGGGATGTCTGAGGTGCCCAGGACATCTGCAAGTGTAGGAGACAGGATGGCCTCCAGACCCTGGGGCAGAGGCCAGGCAGGATGCGCAAGGACACCTCAAGCAGCAGACGGAGCTTAGGTGGAAGTGCTGCTGTCCCTCCCCTGCTTCCACAGCCTGTGAAGGAGCCCACACACCCCCTCGATGGACACCCCAGGGTCAGAGCTGAATCCCACCTCACTGACCAAGCTGCGCAGGCAGAGCCCCAGTTATTGCTGCCTCCTGAGCACCACATGTGACCATCACCATCTCCGTGGTCCAGCTGGAATCACTCAGACGGCTTCAATTCCCACATGCTAAAATCCATGATTTTAAAGCATTTTTCAGTATTTGGTACTAATTCCCCATCTCCTGGAGTCCTGTGACTCCAGCAGAAACTTGGTACCAGAGAAAGACATGAAGTTGCTCTTGGAGGTACACCTCAATTTCCATCCCGGAAGGCAGAAGAAGAGAATGCCCATCTATTCCTCCTCCAGACAAGTCACATCCCTTCAGGCATCCCACCACCCGTCACCAGCCTCAGCAGTTGATGTGGAGCCCACCTACACGTCCACCTCCATCACTGCATCCTCTCGCTCAGGGAGCGAGGTCTGAGGTCTTTGCACCAGAAAGCTGCTCCGACTCTAGGGCTAAATAGGCAAAATGGGTAGGAGAGCATCCATTTTGGCAGAAGGGACCTCTGTTATCAGCATGAGGCACCTGCCGTGCTGGGCACGCACCAGCTGTGGTGCGGCAGAGGTGACCGGTCATCGCTCAGGGGCTGGTGGGCATGTCACAGCAGCCCTGCAGGAGCCCTCTCCCTTCTCACCCTTCGCCAAGACCAGGAACCCTACCCTTTGGGATTGTCTGTGGGACATCTTCGCCACCCTACAGTTTGGGTGTTCCCATTGCCCTGTCAGTGCCGTAACACTCCACAGCAATGGGCAGGAGGCATGGGGGGTCCCCACCTTGTTGCACCCCAAGACTCTCCCATCCCGTGCAGTTCCCATCCAACCCCCATGCTGCTGGCAGAAACCAGGAGCTCCGTCCCGATGGAGGAGCCCAAGGGTCCCAGGCTGGGAAGAAACCTGGAACACCGGTGAAAGGCGACTCATCTCCCTGTGCGGCGGCCGGGGGACTTTTGTCCTTCTGAGGGGCCCGAGCCTGGCGTTTCCCAGCCCGCGGCAGACGCAGCCCCACAGGGATGGAGAACCCTTCCCTCCGCCCGGCCGGGATGGAGAGGGACCACGGGGCTTTCTCTTTAATGCAACACTATGAATACTCGGGGTCTTTCTGCTCGCTGTTTAATGGATTTGAATGTGAAAAGGTGGTGGAATTGGGAAGAGGGGAAGAGAGGGGGGAGGCCAGGCCTCTTTGTTTGGGGATGCTGCTCCAGCCTTGAATTTCTTTAGCATTTGGAGGGCTTTGGGGTCTCTCTCTCCTCCCCAGCCACTGCAAAGGCCCGCTCCCTTTTCTGCCTCATGCTTATTAGCATAGCAGCTGCTCGGAGAGAGGGGCTAGGCAGGAGAAAAGGGTAGAGGCGTCCGGGAAATGAATAGGAGGGGAAAAAAAATAGCTTAAAAGGACAGGGGCTTTGAATGAGGGGGAGTCATGAGTGGAAAAGGGGACGGGGGGCGGCTCGGAGTTGTCACTGTAGCTGTGAATGTGAGCAGGGTGAAATGCGAGGACCCACTGGTGACAATCACCCCGGGGACGAGGGCCTGATCCTGGCACTGCGGAGCGGGGCTGGAGCCGCCCCGTGCCCCCCTGCTCACGGGGACACACAGGACAGCAGGCGGGCGCTGAGCCAGCACCCTCCTGCACCCACAGCTCTGCTGCCCTGAGCCACCCTGCACCCCTCTTCCCATAGGGATTTTGGGCACCCCAGTGCCCCGTGGCTGGGGCCCGGGGTCCCCCCGCTATGAAACATCCGAAGAGGGATCTCTGTGAGCGTCACAGCAGCTGGCGGTTCCTGAAGGTGTTGGGCTGCTGGAAGACCCGACTCCTCACCATGGGGCAGGCTGGGCACGGGATGGGGCGGCAGGGGAAGCCCCTGGGACACGCTGCACACTGTGCAACCAGCGCCTCTGGCTCCTCCACCCACTTCCCCGCAGAGCCCTCCAGCTGCCAGTGGTTTAGGGATAATTAAAGGAAATCAGGTGCTGAGATGGCCACCACATCGCCCCTGCCCCAGCTCGCAGAGGGAGGACCATGCTGGGACATCCCAGCAAGAGCTCCTCCAGCAAGCAGGGCTGATGGGCAGGGGTCTGGCGCTGCGCAGGAAATCTGAGCGAGGTGTGCGCACGTTCAAATCTTTCTGTGTAACTACATCGCGTGTAATAACATTGCTGGTGACTGGGCATGCGCGAGAAGTGTATTTCCAGCTGAAGAATACAAGAAATCATGAGTCATGGCAGTCCTAGGCACAGATGCAGGATGGATGGAGAGCAGCCCTGAGGAGAAGGACTTGGGGGTGCTGGTGGATGAGAAGCTCAACAGGAGATGGCAATGCACGCTTACAGCCCAGAAACCAACGGCATCCTGTGCTGCATCCCCAGCAGAGTGGGCAGCAGGGCGAGGGAGGGGATTCTGCCCCTCTGCCCCGCTCTGCTGAGACCCCCCTGCAGCGCTGCGTCCAGCTCTGGAGCCCCCAACAGCAGAAGGCCGTGGAGCTGTTGGAGAGGGTGCAGAGGAGGCCACGCAGATGCTGAGAGGGCTGGAGCAGTTCTGCTGTGAGGCCAGGCTGAGAGAGCTGGGGCTGTTCAGCCTGGAGAAGAGGAGGCTCCGGGGAGAGCTGAGAGCGGCTCCCAGTGCCCAAAGGGGGCTGCAGGGAAGGTGGGGAGAGACTCTTCAGCAGGGCCTGGGGTGACAGGACGAGGGGTCATGGGTTTAAAACAGAGAGGGAGATTCAGACTGGATACAAGGAAGAAATTTTGTTACGCTGAGGTTGGTGAAGCACTGGCCCACCCACGGAGGCGGTGGATGCCCCATCCCTGGAAACATTCCAGGCCAGGTTGGCCGGGGCTCTGAGCAACCTGATCTGGTTGGAGATGTCCCTGCTGCTGGCAGGGGGGTTGGACTGGGTGGGCTTTGAAGGTCCCTTCCAACCCAAACCCTTCTGGGTTCTATGAAAAGGCAGTGGATGCCCATGTAGTAAAAGGATGTTAGCAACGAGGAAGATGACGCCTGCATTGGTTTTGCAGATGAGAAGTATAATTGCTATCAACCATCATATTTTTTTTTCCCAAACTGTTACTTGATTGACATAATCAAGATACAGTGAGAGCAATTAGTAGTTTGCCAATTACAGTGTCTGTTTCAGGCTTGATAAAGGCAGGCAGGGTTCGTGAGCCTGAAGTCTGTCTGTCTGTTCTGTGCCGTGTCTGCTGAACTGAGAGAGGGCCTGACTTCTCTTAACAGCATGTGCCAAACTTACACCCTTGGATGATCAAAGGCACAGCGACACAGTTCTTTAAGATACCTCTGTGTCTAAGAAGATTTAGCAGCTATTTCTTGGCCCAGTTTTAAATCTTCCCTAAACAAACACTTCAGAGTAAATAAAAAAGCAAATTCAGTAGCCCTGACAAAACTGGTACAAAAGATGACACAGCTGTGAACTGATTTTGAAAAATCCCTTAAAAAAGGAAATGTACACACAATAATTTTGAATCTTTACTGGAACAAGCAAGTCCCTTCTTTCTTTTTCCGTATGAGAACTCCGAACGTGCCAGCTGCTGCTGGTTGGCTTTTTCGTTTCTCACACCAGTGAGGGAAGAACTCCCCATCCACTTCATAACCTCAGCCTCTGTCCGCAGTCCCTCCCTGCTCCTCGCAGAGGGGCTGGACGGGGGGAGCTTTAAAGGTCCCTTCCAACCCAAACCATTCCATGATTTCCAGTGCAGCCTCACCCCGGGGAAGATGAAAACATCTCCAGCAGGATGTCCCTCTCCTTTATGGAGTGCCGTGGTTGACTGAGCTTTCCCAGGCTCATGAAGTCGCCCTGGGGACTCCTCCAGACGCCAGTCTGGCTTTCTTGGGCACCGCTCTGCTCCGATCTAAAGTCCTGCCCTGACAGACCGAGCCATGCCTCCCGGAGCGGTCTGCTGCTGGGTGGTTGTGGCTGTGGAAGCACCCTCCTTTCCAGGGTTAGTTTGATGCTCTTGGTGCTGAGTAACAGTGATTTGATGTTTGCAGAATGATCTGGGATTTTCTCCTCCTCTTCTGGCCGCTCGTGGCAACGTGGGAAGCACAGAGTGTGACGCTTGACAGGTCTTGCCACCATGGCACGGCACTTGTTCTGCCGATCTTCGTCTCTGCCGCCATCGCCTTGGCACCAAGAGATGGAGTTCCCGTGTGCTCGGAGTCTCTTGCAAAGCGGAGTAGTGAGAAGATGTATCTTCTGCGCTTAAGTTTCCAACAAGATACAGAGAGGTGACGCTGTTTTTCCTTCAGCCTGGCCTTGGCACTTTCAGCCACAGGACTTGTTTTTTCTCTCCGTGCAGAACCACTTCACCTTACTTTCAGTAAAGCTTTTTGTGTCCTGTAGTAGCTTTTACACCACCACCAGAGGAAGACAAAGAGTAATTCTGTGGCCAGAAAGTTTTGCTACTAACACTTTGTGGCTAAGTGTCAAAATTACCGTTTGTGTTTCTGTCTCTGTGCTGAGGGTGCTTCTCCTAAATGCTAGCTTGTAGGAAACCCACTTTCTGTTTCCAGTTCATTAAGCAGTCTCCAGCAGCAGTCTTTTGAGTTGACCGTGGTGCTTTTGTCTCTGCTGGGACTCTATCTGCCTCACTCAACCAGCCGTGCTTCGTCACTTCCAGAAGCGGTGGCATTCTTTGTCTCGGTTGTTATTTGTCTTCATGTACATCATTGGCGGGAGCTTACAGGATTTAATTTAATCAGAATTTTTTAAATACCTCACTCGTCTGGGTTGGCACCTTCTACAGAGGAGGTGTTTGTTGTTGTTCTGGACATAGTTGTTTTTCTGGAACCTGGAACCAAGATCTTTCAGTCAAATAGGCCTGAAGTAAAATTGTGCACAATCTGAGGGACTAAGGTTTTCTGCTGTTAGGATACCTGCTGTTTAGTGAAATGCCTGTGCCAAGATACTGCCAGTAGCACTTATTTGTCCTTAACAGCAAACAAAAAGTGGAGACGGAAGAACAAAATAAAAAAATATATATTGTTCAGTCAAGATAGATTAATAGTGTTACACGCAAGCCACACTTCCTTGTTGGTTTTATCAGTTGTATTTTTGGGCGATCTAAAAATGTCTTTCCTTTTTTTTTTTTTTTTCT
>WHYT01016156.1:0-68557 GCA_009806455.1 Tetrax tetrax
ACAATGCGAGTTGTAGAGCACTGGAACAGGTTGGCCAGAGAGGTGGTGGATGCCCCATCCCTGGAAACGTTCAAGGCCAGGTTGGATGAGGCTCTGAGCAACCTGATCTAGTCAGGGATGTCCCTGCTTCTTGCAGGGGGGTTGGACTAGATGACCTTTGAAGGTCCCTTCCAACTCTAACCATTCTGTGATTCTATGATTCTATGATTCTATGATTCTATGGTTCTATGATTCTATGATTGATTGTATGATTGTATGATTATATGATTCTATGATTCTATTCGAAGTGACTCCAACTTAATCTTGCACGTAATAGTTTTGCACAAAAGAAAGATACATCTAATCTCAGCTGTAAGCGTATGGACTTGCCAGTTCTGTACTGCTGCCATTTGTGAAAAATGCCTTTGCCTTACAGTGTTTCTTTTCATCATCCTTACTTAGTAGCTGATCAGCTTCCGATAATGTGGTTACTCAGTCTTACCCTGTGAAATTACAATCTATTTTCTCATCAGGATATGTTCTAGGAGATTGGTTAAAAAAGTGCTGCCAGTAATAGGTGTACTCAGTTGAAATTAAGTCAGTTGAAATTAAGCTTACACCACTGTAAAATATCAGCACCTATCCATTAATCCACTCAGTCCTCTCTCTTTACACTGTGAAGTGGCATGATAACATGAAGCCACATGGAAATACATGGAAACTTTCCATCTGCCTATCCTTTGAGGACTGTCATCTACCTAGATGCTGCCTTGTTACTTGGTTTGCTGATGGCCATGAGTATGGGTGCTGAGGTTGATGGGGAGCTCATCACAGTGGCTTTCCTCAAGTAAGCGATGGCACATTAGAGTGCACAAAACCTATTGTGAAACCCTGAAATGAAGCCAAACATTTGGATGCAAGTTTCTTTCTTAACTGAGGTGCCATTTTATTAGCCAGAAATAATGATCCAGGAAGGGGACATCACGCTGTATTAAAACCAATGTATGGAAACACTTGTTGCCATTGAAAAGCAAAGGCTGCTTAAGGAGATGCTAAAGGGTGAGTGTAATGCTGTCGGGAAAATTCTGCAAGTAAAGGACACTAAGGAAAAGTACTTCTTGGACAAGTTTGGGTGACATTTCTTTGCCTGCTTTCTAATACTGCTTTCTGATCTTTGCCTGAAAGAAACAGTGGGGTACAACACGTATTGTCTGTACTTAAACATGAACAGTCTTGATTTCCCTGTGTAACTGTCTGCAAAACTGACTTAAAAATAATTGTTTAACTAATTGAAAAAGAGTAACAAAATATTTAATTAAAAAAAAAAAGACATTTCACATACATAGTCACATATTTCCAAATGCCTTGTACTTAGGGGAAAAGACCATCACATACCTCAAATAATGAGAGGTAATAGTATCAGGAATAGTACAATTTGCACTGATATAATTTAAAGAAGAACTGAAAATTCTTAGCTGCACATCTGTAAATATACTATTTATTGTCAACAACATTAAAAGATTGACACAACAGGTCACCTGCAAAGGTTCCTTTGGGCCTCTTCATCACCATGAGCATCTCCTCAGACTTCTATGCTGCAGTCCAACAGCTGTCTTTTACAATATGTCCTGACTGTCATCAGATTTGAGCTCTGTATCATGCTGTATTTATTTTGGTGAAGAAGTAGGAGTGTGTTTGTGAATGACAAGCACTGGGGATGGAGGTATCACTTGGTACTTCTTGCAGATAGAATTACTGTGCCTGTCTCTTGGCTTTGCTTATTTCTTTTATGGCTCTTGTGAATATCTGTGGGGAATAAAATAAGCGCCAACTTTAGACTTGATTTGCACTGTAAATTTGCTTCTAATTGGCACCACCCACACCAAAATTTAAAGTCAACATTTTCGGTTTCCAAAGCCAGAAGGATAAAGCCAGGCTACTAGAGTGAGATTTTAAACAGCTAGCAAAACTCCATTGCTGTGGCAATCAGTGGTAAAACTGTGCATACATGCAAAAAAAGATACTTAGAAGAAGCTCTGCAGTATTACTACTAAAACTGCTTGGGTACTGTAATTTTCTCTTTTGAAGCTGAATGTCTTAACAAGTAAGAAATAGACAGGATAGAAAGGAGAATGCACTGACTCTGTAACACAAAACAATCCTAAAGCTATTTTAAATAATGCTGAAGTCAGAACTAGACCTCATTAGTCCTAAGGGACAGGGCAAAAGTGATACACACCCATGTTCCTTCCCTTCAGCCATACTGATAAATACTGTCAGCAAAGGATGATAGCCTTTCTGACCCTGCGAGCTGTGCAATGGAAACATTACATGGCCAACAGCCACAAGTCTTGGGCCACATCCTTTAGAGGCTGTGAGAAGGGAGAGTGCAGGGAACAGCTTGCAAGCAGGGCCCAGAAATTTCTAGTGCCCACCTTGTGGGCAGATAGAATGTTTTGAATTGATTTTGAGGCTGCTAAGGTAGGCATCTGCAGGCAAAGAAATCCCAGAGGTTCATGCAGGGTTTGGTTGGTTGTAGGGTTGTTTGGTTTTTTTGTTTTTTGTTTTTTTTTTACCATGCAGCCTTTATTGACAGTATCAAATTTCAAATACTATACATTGCAATCTTAGATCTTCGTTCTTAATTTCTAACAGCCAGGCTCACATAAATTCCTATTATGCTCCAGAAATGCATTCTAGTTGTTACTAATATGATATGGATAACAGAATTAAATCAAATATTTAAAAGCATTAGCCTGCAAAAAGATTTGGTATATCTATTCCCAAACTCTCAGACAGATGAAACCACAGCCAGACAAACAAATTATTGTTAGTGTTTTTCCAAATAAGTATATTGTATCAGGTTCTTAAATCCTTCCTTGGACAGCTCAGTAAAAAGAGACTGAAAGGATAGCTACACTCCTGCTAGGCTCTGAAACCTTAAATCCAAGATTGAAATGGGAAGACGTGGAGCAGCTTTGATTAGATCAAGCACAGCACTGGGTGTATGGGCTGTGCAGCTACTAGACAAGAGTGGTGAGGCCATGAGGCACGGTACGTATCACATGAACGTATTGGTTCAGTTCTTTAGGAAGGGGATCTCACTTCTTGTTTGCAACACAGTGGAGTGCTTGATCCCAGCATTTCCTTTCCCAGCAAAATAAATGACAGTATCTCCAAAAATGGGACACTGAAGTGAGTATTTGTGAACTTGGGAATCTGCTTTGCTTTAGGCTGCATGACCTGCAATACCAAACCCCATGTACTGTAGTCTCTGGAGTTTTGTGTCTTGGGGGCTTTGTTCATTTCTTTGGCATCACAAAGCTTGTGGGAAAGGAATAACCCTGCTTCCACTAAGCATTCAAAGTGTGTAAGATAAAAAAGTGATGTGTGAGGGGCTGCTGACAAGCATCTGGACTGACAGAGATGACCCTCTGCTGCTGACTTAACAGTTGACATTCTGCAGACTGAAGCAAGGTGACCAGTTCTGTGGGGAAGGAGGAGTACAAAACAGGAACAAAGATAAAAAGTAACGTCAAAAGTGCCTTAAGGCCCCAGCTGAGATCCTGTGAAATCCTTTTGTGCCCGGATGTCTGCAAAATACACAGTGCAAGAGAGCCTCATGCAGAGAAGGCATGTGGAATGGGAAGGGAAAAGCAGGAAAAACAGCAATACCCTAACACCTCACAGGAAATCAGTGTCATAAGGAAAAACTAAATGCTAAGACTTAGTCCCTGCTAAGACTTTTGTTACCTGTTTTGTCAGGATCTGCACAGGCTGATGCTTGGTTCAAGATATTGTATTAGAAGGGTGCAAAAATTCCACTACAGGTGTCACTTCTGTTGTGAAAATATCAGCAGTTAACCAGAAATGATGGCCCCACTGCATGCTTCAAGGGCAGGCATTCCCTCCCTCCTGGAAAAAGTGCCTTTCAGAAGGATGGCTTAACAAAATGCCTGCTTGTCTGCAAAATGTCTCATGTCAGCCAAGTGACAAGTGAAGAAAGCCACAGTTTGAGAGGAGTTATGCCCATCCTCGTGGCCCCTCAAAAATATCAGCCCCTTATATGGCAGGAAATTCAGTGTGAGTTGGAGCTGTCAGAGATGATTTAATTCTTGCTGAGTGCTCTTTGACTCCTCTCAGAGTCCCAGAATGAAGCTGAGGTCAGGGACTCGGTGACTGCTGGCTACTAGCCCTGACACAGCTCTGGGAACTGCAGCTCATACCCATGCAATGTGGATCAATAAATGTCACCATAGGAACCCATGTGCTGGGACTCCCCATCTCCAGTGTAGGGGACTGAGATGAAGTACATATAACTGCATTGAAAGAGAAGATGTGCTTTTTGTCCAGTAATTAATGTTTCCCTTCTATGTGCACTTCTATATAGCATAGGCTGAATTACTTCACACCGAGCAAGAACATCCAAACCCACAGATGACATTTCAAGCAAGAGCAGCACTTGTCACATTCACGGCAAAATCACTGGTTTTATACATTTCCCTTTTAGAGCTTAGGTTAGCAGTGGTAACTGTATCCCTGATTATTTTTGGTAGAGTAGCTCTCACCCACCTTATATGCAAGTAGTATGTTTGCTGTAAACACAGTGCTGCAGTCTGATCTTAGATCCATAATTTAATGCAGTGAGGAAAGGGCCAGTCACCTTCAGGGAAACCCTACTAGTTTATTTCAGCAAAGTATTTGGCCCTGTAAAGACTGCTGTTTATTAAAATATAGAAATTGCATATGATTAGCTTAGATTGAAAAAATAAAAATATATTCTTGTAAACATTTGCCTGGAATTGGTTCAGATAGTCAAGTGTTCATTGGTCAGTAATAAAATTCTGATCAGTTAAATGTCTGCAGTAAATCAAAAGCAGAAGCAGTAGCTCAGATGTTATAATTTTAAATAACATTATAAATATATCCACAGTAATGACTGCAAGACCAGTTCCTTATATGCACAGAAATTAGCCATGATCAATATTATTCTTGACTGTTCTTGAATTGAAATAAATTTAGAAATTTATCAATATAGGTTATTATAGCTCACTGATTCATAGATTTTATGGCTAAAAGAGGATATTGTTTCAGTTTGTCTCATCTCTTGTACAGCCATTTTATACAGTTTCCTTATAGTAGTCTGTTCAAATAAGTGTGTCTCACGCTTGGAATTTAGGATCTGTGCGTTCTGTGGTCTTTACCTGGCTGGTTTTGGCAAGCCCCTTAGAATTAGTCAATAATTCATCACTCTCCATGTTTTGACTAGCTTATACAAAAATTTCTGCTTCCTGTATTGACTCCACCAAAGTGGTGGTTCCTTGCACATCTTTAATCTAAACTTGGAGAGAGGTGTACTTCTTTGATCACAATATAATCTTGTTCAAG
Organism: Tetrax tetrax; assembly: GCA_009806455.1. Taxonomy (NCBI): domain Eukaryota; kingdom Metazoa; phylum Chordata; class Aves; order Otidiformes; family Otididae; genus Tetrax; species Tetrax tetrax. Next base: position 5,368 of record WHYT01016156.1, read on the forward strand.
TGTAACAATTTCTTTCTTTAGATGCTGACTTGTTTGCATCAATAGCAAGACACTAACTTCTTTCAGTACAGCCAAAAGGCAATCCTTTTTTTTTAATCAAGTGACCAATATTGTTATACATCTGCATTCCCACAGTCAGGGCTTTCCACTAACAAAGCCAGTGAAGGCATTTAAAGGCTGCATGACTGTATCAACAAATACTGGGGACTTTCTCTCAGACCTTAGCTATACAGTTTATTATATCATATGGACATAGAGCATCTCAGTTATGAGTTGGGGTTAGTCTCTTTAGTCAGAACAACTGGTTAAAAAATAATGAATAAATTAGAGTAGCTCTTGATGTTGCAAGTATTTTGTCATTTCAGATGCCCAGTCCTGTTATGACTGAGCTTAGACGTATTCACGAGTTCACCCCCTGCTAATTTGCTGTTTCCTTCTCCTATGTCTCTTCCATATGTCTAGAAGCAGGACACATTTCATGTATGCAAGCTTGATTCTCCAGAACTTACACATGTAGACAACTTGATGTAGCACGGATTATTCCATCAACAGCAACTAGATAACATACATATGATGAGCATATCTGTGAATATTGTCAGGAGACGGGCTTTAGTTTGGAAATTACCTTCCTTTGGGGGTGCCCCTCACTCTCATTTTTAATTATTGCAACAACTTCCAAATTAGTTTCTCTATTAGTTCATAGAGCTTCTTGTCATTTGTGGCTAGATAAGATGTGATGACCAATAAATTTTCTGTAAGTTGTAGCAGAATCTAAGAAAAGAGACCTGTTCTTGTTCCCACCTTGTCTCCCAGAAAGGGTGGTAGCTGTGTGGTCACTTTTACCTCGTGGAAGGTTTTTCTCACTTAATTAAATTTTTATAGTGTAACAAACCTATATAATTTTTTTAATAGTGATTATAATTTCTGTGACAGTTTACTAGGTAAAAAGGTATTCAGAACTTACTCTGTGTTTATACTGGAAAGAGCTATCTGCGGAAATCTATGGTGTCCTTCTAACACTGTAATCCTAGGCAGCTCAGGGAAATTTAAGGAGAATCTCAGGATGGAAAAGTGCTGCTAGTTTTATTATATTCTAATAAAAAGTGATACATGGAAAAATGAAGTTTAAACCAGTCTTCGGGGAGCCCCTGTAGAGAAAATTTGTTGTTTTAAGTGATCCTTATATTTACCATTAAGGCTACTTTTGTTTTGCTTCAGAGTTGTATTGTAAAAATTGTGAGGAAAGAATAAGAAAATGGTAAAATGATCCAAGTCCTGAATTAGTGCTGTTATGGTTATAATTTCCTTTACTTCAGTGGAATTTCCCTGGCAGAGCTGCAAGGGAAGATCTACCAGATTAAAATAACAGAGAGTCCATAGTACTAAATACAAGCAGGTACAAGATCCTCTCCCTATTTGTAAGCAATCCCTAAATTTTGCTGATGAACTCCTGGTATTTTGTTAGTAAATGTTTCTAGGATAGATGACATCTGGTATAATTTTGCAGATACATTCTAAGGGTGCATACGTACACACTCACGCATGTAATATATGTATACACACATGTACCTATACATATGCCTATATGTAGACACTTCTAAACATCTATCTCAGTAGATAACAGTGGAATTTGCTGCATTCATTGCTGATTCCTCTGGGGCTCTGGAATTTCAGGATGTGACTTCTTCTAATAGGAACTCTCTAGACGTGTTTTTTCAAATGTTGGTTTAAATAAAAAGAAAAACCCAAGAATACAGCACATCACAATAGTAGGTTAAATATAGACATGGATTACAGAGTCATTGTTTTCACTCCCACTAAATAAGACAGTACTCTTAAAATGGAACACCACTTGACCTTTCGTGTCTCATCAGTCTGTGATTGTATTTAACCGATGCAGGGAGGAAACATTTTCCCCCTGGAACTGTCCTCTGTTGATATGACGATCGCTACTGCTGGGTCACACCATGCACAGAAGGCAGAAACCCAGTGCTTCAGAACACAAGAGGGATCTTGCAGCTCATGGAGGAGCTCTGTCCATGTCCCACAATGATACACGTTCTTTTTTCAACTTCTCTCAGCTTGTGCTCTCTGCTGGCCACCTCAAATCACCACCAGTGCTCAAACATTCAAAAATCACTTACTTTGAAGTGGAAGTTCTTGATGTGCAAAGCAAGAAGCAGATCTGCATTGTGGATAAGGTGAGTGTATTATTCCAGCATGCTGGAGATGTGCCTGGTTCACAAGATGCCAGTTCAGGGACTCTTGTTTTCACTCTGTTGTGGTCTTATTTTGTAACAGAAATACTTTCCTCTTTTCCTGTGAGAGATACTCAGAACTTCTCATTAGTCACAATCCTTATCTGTTTTTCTCCAGGATTTTCACAAATAATCCAACATTATTTTCTTTTAAACTTCCTGGCTGCTCTGTGGATTATGTTATATATGTTCTTAGGCTGTCTCTTGACATTTAGTATTTATTTCAGAGCATGATACTTAAACGTCTACTTCAGAATGGATATTCAACTTTAACACGTTTGTAAAGCTCAGCATCTCTGCAATGCTGTGGGTTCTCGTTGGTATCTAAATGTACTCAGCTGTGCCCTACTTATCAGATTGGGCAGGAACCTGGCAATTTTTAATTTTTTTTTTTTAAAGAGTCTTACCTAAAATAGGCTTTTTTTAAAAAAAAAAAAGTGAATAAAAAATAAAAACTACAGGCAAATTGTGTAAGTAGGATGAGAGGACTGGGTAGGAAGAAAGTTTACAACTCAGTAAACAACAGCTGAAAAAATGCTTCATAAATATTTTCATCACAGTTTTTGTGATTCACTGTCCCTCAGCAGAAGAGCTGGTCTCTTGTGTGCCATGAAAATGAGAATCCTAATCTATTTAGTCTGTAGGATTTTTCAATAACATAGTAGAGTTTTGGCACTTACTATTCTGCTAGAAAAAAAAAATAAAGATAAAAAATTCTCTCATCCTTACTGGCAACAGCTGCAATTGGTGGATAAGTTTGCTTCAAATATTTAATTTAATGCCTTTAAAATATGCAGGGTGGAATACTACCAGATTTTTAGTGTTCTTGATTTCTTGAAGGGTGTTTTTGCAATTTGTATGCCTAGTTAAAGTTGTCTTATTTGTTCATTTTTAATGTGGTAAAATGTTTTCTGAGATTTTTTTGAATCTAGACAAAGGGAAATGGCTCATCTGTATGCAGAGCATCATGCCTGGCCTGAGATCCCTCTATGGCCTGGGACAGGATTTCTCAGAACAGAAAGGTACTTACCTAGGCAGGCCTAAAGGTGTTTACCTAAGCCTTACAAGACCTAGGGACTGAAAACCACAGTCAGGCAAATTTAGCCAAGAAATTTGGCCCATATTTTGCCAGTTAATCAAGGGGTGATAAGTAAAAGCTGGGCATCTTGGTGAATATTCAGTCTTTTCAACACTCAAATCAATACTGCATTTTTTAAAGATGTTCTGTAGTTGAAACATGAGTTGTACGGGTTTCTTGTTTAAGGAGTGCTCAAGTATTCAGCAAGGAATAAATCTCTTATTTGGCCATTGTGAAACAGCAGATGAGCCTAGATGATCATAAGTCCCCTTTTTCCTCACAATTCCTGTCTGTCTGTAAAAAGCAGAGGGCATGTAATTAGTGATTTCTTCTTGGAAATATTTTCAATAGTCTCAAAATGTCTAAGGATTTTGGCTCCCATATTACGTCCAAAAAGCTACGGAAAACAACAGAACATGCAAAATTCATCAAGTCTTGAAAATGAAAGAAAAGAACTCCCTTTTGCCTTTTTTAACAAATAATCCACATTTTTCATTCTCAGCCACAACTTATGAAAAATACATAGCTATTCAAAAACTGTTTTACTTGTGTATTATTCCAAAAGCCTGATGCAGCTTACTTTTAAAGTTATCTATGTGTAGTGATTTATTTTATAAATGCTGTTAAGGCAACTCATAACTGTTTCTTTTACAGCATTCATTGTATATTTTTTTTCCTTCAAATTAACTTGTAGTAAAATCTGTTTTTCCATAAACATAGTGCAATGCAATTGATTTTGCATGAGTTGCTTTTACGGCAGAAAGTGTTAAACAATATACTTTTTACAGAATAAATCACCTAGGGAAACCAGCAGAGTTTTTCCCATCAAAAGCCTCAGAGCCCAGTAGTTTTGTGCTACATGATTTTGCAAGTTATGCTATAAGCAGAGGTGCAAACTCAGGTTTTGGCTGCTACGCAGTGGCCCTCCTTTCCAGTAAGCTTTTTAAGGCCTACAGAAGACAGCTTGCTTCCTAAGGTGTGCAGGAAAAAATATCTTTTCTTGATGTGCTGCAAAGATGATGAAGCTACTTTCTTACTGTTCCTTAAAGCAGCCCTTCATGCACCCAGTGCCCTCTCCCACTGAAGTCTCTTTGGAAAATCTGGTTACTGATAGTGAAATGTTTGTGATTAACTATATACACTGTAGGAACATTTGTTAGTGAGTGTAGACATGCTCTGCAATACCTACAGTGAAAGTCGTGTGAACACTGTTATTTTTCTTAAGTTAAAGGATCCTTGCATAGGGTTCTTTTTCACACATTTTTGTCATGCCCAGCATAGCACAACTATATGCATCAATCCAGTTATTTATATATACAACTCATCTTGCTGTTAAATATTACACATTACATGTATTACTACATCTTTTGCCAAATATTAATTGGGGCTTATTCTGATTACTCTGAAAGGCTTGTCTGTCTCTGAAGGAGTTCACAAGCAATTTTATTTGTAAAGCACCTAAACCAATATTGTCATTGTATCTGCACGCTCTGGCTTAACAATACACTGGCATGACAGCAAAATAAGATACATGCAGAAATGGTGTCTCCAGTACTAGGAATCTATTACCTTCACCTGTGGGTTGTAGCTCTGCTACAGAAAGCGAACAGCCAAGAAGAATAGTTATCACTAGCTCTCCTTTGCATAGTCATCTCTAGCAAATAAAAATAACTTCTCACATCATGACTTGGAGGTTAGACATACCACATTCATTTTAGGTGAGCAAATGCAATCATTAAAGTAGGCAATGAAACTCTGCAAAGGCACTCTTTGCAGTACCAGAACATTGCCTTTTACATCAGACTCTCCTCAATTGCCTCATTCTAGGGAAGTATAGTATACAAGTCCTTTCCCAAGAAAGAGATTAATATTTTCATTGCCTTGTATAGTCTTTTTTCCCCATAAATCTTGCAATTATAATATTCCACTTCACAGGACTCTATATTCTTACTTGTTGAGAATGAGCAGAACCTGTGCTTTTCCACAGGGGCCTCATTTCATGCATAGGATTTTTAAGATCATCATTTTTATCATTCAGGCAATCTCTCATAAGAGGTGTCCTGCCTCTGATGCCAAAGATGCCCAAGGGATTGACCAGCTATGTCAAAGGAGGAAGTTTCCATGGGAAGACCACAGGTTGATGCTGAGTTTCACAAACTAAGGATTCCCACGGCAATATGGGGAAGGATCAGAGACACAAAACTAGCTGAATGTAGGATCATCGCTGTGGAAGTCCTCTTTTTTACTTCCTTTTGGAAGGAGGATTTCATAGTGTCTTGTGTCTTTTACTGTATGTTTTCACAGCATCCAGCACAACAGGGATCTCATCTCTGCTGGGAGGCACTGCAAGAAAATACACAACATTTACAAACACACTATGAAGTCTATGCATTTTCTTGCCTATAAGAATTGAATCTTAGAATCTTATGCCTACTCCTCAGTGCTGGAGGTGGTGACAGTAGTATTTTCTTCCTCAGTTATTAATTACACTTGGTAAAGTAGGTAAATAGATTGAAATTCTGTTGAAGAAATGCATTACACTCATTTCTTCCTCCTCTTCTAGAAATTTACATAATTTTAAAGTGAATATAGCTACAGATAGTTTCAGATTAAAAGAGGCAACTAGACGTATTAATTTCTGCTTTCTCTTTGCTGTCACTACTCTTGCTTCAGATTGGCTTTTAAAATAGAATATCTGGGGAAATTGTCTTTGAAAAGAGACACTGGGAGGGATAGAACCTGGTAACTTTGGAGTATTTAGAGTCTTTAGCATTTGTAAATGGATAATTTAAAAAATTACAGAAGCTACTACAGAAAGCTAATGCTTCAGCTGATATTAATGCCCAAAGTTTAGAGGTGCCTTTAAATTCTAGGTTTTATACATCTCTTATTTTAGATAGAAAAGTTTAAGCCTAGGGGGAAGAAAGAAAGAGTGAAATATAATAAATGATTAAAAAAAATTAAAGCTTGATTCAAAGTTCAGTGAAAACAAGAAAATAAATTCTTGAGACACAATGGTGCTCCAGCTCTTCATGAACAAAAGCCATTCTGGCCAACAGTAAAAGCTATGCTACCTGAGCAGTGAATATTGCCAGAAGTGTATCTGTAGAGATAGATTCACAGTCAGTGTGAAAATGTCCTCTTTCCCAACAAAGTCATGATATTTTACCCCAGCTGCACATTTGCCCTATTGCATCAAAGATAATTCACAGATTATTGCAAATTGTGAATGTACTGGAGCGATATAAGACCATAGGGAGCAGTAGGTGTTTTATTAATCTAATAGTTAATCAGCACAATCTATGATGGAAATTTAGGTGTATAATGGCATCTCATGTAGGCATTATTGTAGCATTAAAATACTCCTGCCCATGATTTATTGGTCCATCAGAACATGCTTCAGGTTCTTTCTGAAATCAGACCTGTGATTCTTCACAAATACCTGAGCCATGTAGTAATGGATATATAAGTATCTAGCAGTATATATTAATGCTATCATTATAAAATATCTGCCTACATTTAAACAATTTTGGATTTTTAAAAGTCCTTAAAATGCAATGTTTCCTTTTTAAATAGGAAATAGCAGCTCTTGTGCTACAAGAGAACAAATTGTGGCAGTCAGAGAATCTGTACCTGAAGTACACTAAGCATCTCTTCATTGTACTTGGTATTGTGAAAAGTATTTAGATTTCTAATTGACCTGATAATGTCTAATTTTTTTTATATATCACCCTCATTTTCTGTTCCTTTCTGCTTCTTAGCTTCTTACTTCCCCTCATGGACAAATGGTAGTTGGCTGTTTCTCCGACTTTGCCTGCCTGCTCTCCCCAACATATCTCTGGACGTACTGGCCAAATTTAAATACACCTGAAGTAGAGAAAAGAAAAAAAAAGAAAAAAAAAAAGAAAAAAAAAGAGAGGCTGAAAAGATTAACTAGTTCCTGCTTGTCTAATGGAATGGAAGCTGGTGGCTCGGTAGCATAGCATTTCAGAGCAGGCAGACTGCAGCCTTCACCCCTTTTACAGGCCAAGTAGCCAGCTGTCAGCTCAACATGTACATTTTGACTAGGCAATCAGCAAGGGCGTGGCAGCAAAACAGCCCGTTTCTTGCTCAGTGGAAACATCATAGGATGCAGGGAGGTGACAGGGGGCAGCCAGAAAAAGCTTTGAGGTAGAAATAAGGCCTGCTACTCATAGAATCATTTGTTTTGCCAGTACATATTCTCCTGTGACTTTTCTTTTGAGTTTGTTGATTTCACTCTTGCTTTTTGTTTTCATACAGTCCCCAAAATAGTTTGTGACCATCTTGTGCTAAGTATTGGTTCAGTTTCTTGAGTGCACTACTTGATTTTAAATGTTATCAGTCTGCATAGGTATAAAAAAGCAAACATAAACCTCTACAGCCATTTGATAGAAAAGGGAAGACAAACTCAGAGAGATTTCACAGCTAAGCTACATGCTTCATCTGTGCTAGGACTGGCAATCAAAATACAAACAAAATCCTGAATCTCACTTTCTTCCTGAAAAGAATTGGTCAAAATTAGTTGTGTTTTTTGGTTTTTTTTTTAAGTGCATATCTCAAATGTTGTTTCCTTTGCAAATTACAGTGGAAAAAAAAAAAGAGTCTTGAATTTTTGATGAGGTAGAATTTGGGAAAGATTGCGTTACAAATAAATTTTGGAATAGTTCAATCTGTTATGTCACAATAAATATTTAATTTTAAATGGAATTTATTATACAATTTACAAGTACATTTATTCGAATATTATTTCCTATTGGGTTATTTTCCATGGCATGGGAGCCATGTGTTATATTATTTTACACTATCATGATTGATGTGCTATAAAATAATGCAAAAGTAAGGGAACTTCCGTATTGATGAGAAATAAAAAGAAATGAAAAAAATACAACAAAATTATTTTTCAGCATGTTCCTGAAGCCAGATTTTTTTTTTAATTCTATTTATTTTTAAAAAGTTAAAGTCAATACAAATTACACATCCAGAATTTTGTCAGAACAATTCAATTTCCTTGGTAGAAAAGTGTTGTGACAGATGCTTTCTGATCGATTCTGCTGTTAAGCTCTCAAGATGAATACAGCAACCTTACTCAATTCCCTTTAACAAAAGGTCAGAAGGCATGGAGGCGTACCAGTTCTAGTCAGATTTGCTCAGAAATAGGTGAACGTAAGGAATTCTGTACATTGACATAAGGCCTGAAAGACTTCCGTCTGCTAATAGATTGCATTCTCTTTACTTCCACTCATTTTTAGCACATGGGGGGAAAAGTTCTTTCTGGTGTCTGGCACTTTTTCCGAAAATTTATTGCAAAGGGAGAGAATTCATTTTACGTAAGCACCCAGCTAGCAGTACAAAAACAATATAATATCTTTAGAGACAAACCTGGCTAGTGTAAATTGACATGACTGCACCCAGCAAGCATGTGGCTATGTGTATTCTTAAATAATATGACCCATAGTCACTGGAAATATTAGTCAGTTGGATTATCTCATATGTCAAAGTTCATGTGACCACATAATAATCTAGGAGACTGGTAAGCAATACAGCCCTCTACTTGTGTATACTGGAACCGACTTGAGTTAAAACCATAGTTCTGTATATTTGCAGTTTTTTGAAAGGCTGGCTTGACATCAGAGCTAGCTGTTTGGTAGGCAGCTCACTGCAGTCTACTAAGTAAAATATTAAATTCTGTATAAAGCCTTTGTGTAGTTGCTGACAACCGTATCTATATGTAGTTACTTCTATGTCATTTCCACAGTGAGCTCATCTATTTATATCTCTTTGGACATGACCAGCACGCCAGTTCACCAAGCTAACAAGAGAGCAGTGTGGGACACACTGAGGGAGGTTACAGTAAAACAGTACCAAATTTTCAGTACTGTCTTTGAAAATTAACAATAAGAAAATGTAATCTGATCTAGAAGCCAAATTCACAAAAAAAAAAATGGAGATCAATTAGAAAGGTGTTTTCCTGATTAACCTTCTATGAAATGATGCTGATTTCTAATAATACAGCATGGTCCAAAAGCAAGAACAAAAGCATAATAAAGTATTCGTTGAGTGCTGAATTTGGAAATTACCTGGCTTTCCCAGCTGGTTATCTGGTTTGGGGTCACATCCTCAGCTGCAATAAGCTGATATCACCTTTTTGGAAAAATTTACCCTGGCTGAAGTTCTGTGGTTAATGAGCAACTGGAGTGTCAGAGTTTCTGAATTCCTGCAATTATGAAAAATAACTGCCTGTTAGAAAGGTGACTCAGCAGTGCAGTAATACTGACATGTCACAAATTAAAAATATTCAAAGGGAAAAGTTGAATGAAAGATCACTTATTTTATAAAATTCTATTATTCAAATTTTCATTGATACTAAAAAATGAAAAGGTGCCTTGAATGGAAAAGTACTTTTGCTATGAAGGTATAGGAAAACAGGATTTGAGGTTTTTAAATCATCCTTTTCTGAATGAAAAGTGTAATTAATGCAAACCACACTTGTAAAATCTGCATTTCTTCATAATATTTTTTTTTTTTTGTGAAGAAAAAAGTAGTCTTGAACCTTACACATGATAACTTACTAGAAAGTTAACTATATCTAAAATCTGATATTAGACTAAGTTAAGAAGCTGTAGGGAAAACTAGCTTGATCATCATACATATAAGGTATGTGCCAAGTAAGAGGTGTTTTTATGATGAAATCCATCTTGCTTTAAATAAACTAAGGATGGTATTTCACTCTGGTTTTGATTTGCATATTTGAAAAGTGCTAAAATAGAGGAAAAGCAAGGTTATAACACTTTCAGAAATCATTTAAAAGACTAAAAGGAGAGTAAGATTAATAATTACAGTGAAATGTTCCAGGGTGTTTTATTTAGTTAGCACAAAGGGAAAGGAGGGCACCAGCTTTGGATGTAGGGGACGTAGTGTATGATGGTTCACATCACGCCACATGGATATACTCACTCGTTCCTCTGCCACAGCAGGTCATTGTAAGCACAGATCCTGGAAGGCACGTTACTTTTACACACCTAAGACATGTGAATGGTTCTACAGGTAGACTTAAACCACAAGCTTAGACTAATTGATTGATAGCTAAAGTAAGGTTATGTGAATCCCATGGCTGGCATAGCAGGATTTGGAGGGGAGAATGCACTGAAAGCTTCAGGTTGAAAAATGAGAGAGGGATGTAAAGGTAGAGTTGCTAAGAAGGGCCATATTGGAAATTTTGCACTGATTGAAAGCAGCAGTGCCCTGAAGTTGACAGATACTCAGGAGTGCAGGAGATAGGGACCACGGGCTCTGTGGTGAGTGTGCTAAGCTTAACAGCTTTTCAGCTTCCCTTGACTTAATCAGATGATCAGCTCTCCAGAGCATGAGTTGGTCCTGGCTACTCTTTTCCAGAACCCGGCATGGAGAGATGCTGATATCCTGTAGGGATGCAGGCCCTGCAGTAATGCAGCTTATACTGTGTTTAGAAAGCCAGATCATCCTCCATCACATCAGAAAAGACCATTCCTGTCCTTGAGCTGGCAAAGCCAGCTGTGAAAACCTGCACACCTGCTCTGCGCTATGACATATGACAGATTTTGGTCTGTAATCTTGTGTGCCGTACAGTTGTTGACAGCTAACAGCAGTTGCATCCATATCTAACAGATTCTGGACTCCAGACATCACAGGTATGAGATAACAAGGTGTGATAAAGCAATTTCAGATATTTTTAGAGGTTTTGAAAACATTTAAAAAACCTCTGTCTCCTGTACTGATGTCCAGAATGGTTGTACATGTTACAAGAAAAAGGCACATGTAGACTATGAGAGATGTGCTATTCTACTGGATGTTGTGTTGTGTGGAATAGCTTAAGTGCAACGAATACAGAGAAAATATTTTCTTTCCCTTTTGAACTGAGAAAGACAGTTCTATTGTTCCTTGCAGCTAGGAAGAAAAGGGACCCAGCTGGCAGCAGGATCTTAAAGGGCAATGCTCCTTTACATGGCCCAGCATGGTTTGGGTCCAACACAGACATGATGATGTTGGGAAGGGGGAAAGGGTACATCCTTGGTTTCAAGGAGCCCATCCCTTCATTTGAGTAGGAATTGGCATCTCTTAGGATGTACATCAGAGAGACAAGTCAGCACTTAAGTAGAGGTTCATTTACAGCAATTTCTGCATATAGGGACTTTTCCAATGCCCAGTAAACCCTCTGTAACCGTGGAAAAGCATTCTCATCTAAACCTAAAGAAAAAGCTAGGAAAAATCTGAACTTTACATACCATTTAGCACAGGTATAATTTTACAGCTTAAAATCATTGAAATCTGTATTGAGCTCTCTGCCTGATCGTATTATTACTGGAAACAAGTTGGCTTACTCCTAAGCAGTAATGGCACATATATTGTATATTTGCATGGGGTGTCAAATTATGTAAGAGCAAAACTTTTCTTTCTGTACTGATTTGTTGCTTTTGAGTCAGCAATTTTATTTTCTTATATCAGTATTTCTCCAAACTCAGCCTTTTCAGCAAAACAACCTATGTTAAGATGCTGACTGATCTCTACTAGCAGAATTTCTTATTTTCTTCTCTATTTTTTTCATGGTTATTGTCACAATTCACTAATATCACTAATAAGTAAAATAGATAGATAAATATCACTAATCACATTAGGAGTGGGGCTATAGGTTAAGATGGCACCAAGATCCAGGCAAGGCTCAGTAAGTCGATTAATGCTTAAGTGTGTGAGTTCTAACTAATGCAATGAAACAGGAATTGGATTGCTGAGCCAATCCCACAGAAATCTTTAAGTGTGAAGAGACAGACAAGCTTCTCTGGAGCAGAACTTTTGGGTTCCTGCATAACTGCCAGGAAGGCTATGTCAGGAAACTGCTGTGTTCTGGTTAGACTGAGGGAAGCTGGAGATGGGGTGAACCAGGTGATAAAGTGAGCCAGGGAAAATGGTGCAATGGCTGTTTCTCTACCTCAACCCAAAGAAATTCTGCTGCTCCTCAAGATTTTGCTGTATGTCACCACCACTTCATACTGGCATTAGCCTATGCTGCGCAGTTGCCTAAAGTTTCCAGGGAAGGTAGTTTTCTGCATTCTGCTGTCTCACTGCAGCAATGAGGTCTCTTGCTAGAGCCAAAGCAAATCCCCATAGTTAAGACACAGTTCAACTTGATCCTCGGTCTCTGTGCCTAAATGAACAATATAGTGTATTAAATCAGTGTGAACTGCAAAGAAATGGTCTTGTTAAAACCAGACCCCTACCTCTTGCCACTTCGATCTCAGGCTCAACATAATGCTTCCGGAAGTGTTCCATTGCCTTTCCTTGTAAATGCAAAGTACTTCTAGGTCCTTTGCTCTAGTAAATTCTGTGTTTCTCACATACTTTGTACAAAGTGTATTATCAATATACATAATAAAATAGGGCATAAAGGCCTCCAGACTGTCATCTAACACTTATGACACCTGAATTGCTCCAGTGCATATGAACAACAGCATGCAGAGGCAAATTAATTTCAGGCAGAAAGGACAGAATCTGCCATCTTTGTTACCAGGCTCTCAGGAAAATGCTTTCGTGTCTCCAAGAGATGTGCCCCAGCATGGTTGAACCTAACTTGAAGGTAACCCTTCAAGTTGTCCCACTGGTTTGATCTTGGGGGCTGTAATTATCTCAAGCAGGGCCAGCAGCTGTCCCTCTTGACCCCTGGGATTTTACCCTTCGTTTGACTGAGCAGAGATCATCCAGGTAATGTATAAATCAAATGTAGACAATCCTTAGTAACATAGCAACAAGTGAGAGTAAATTTGCTGATTTGCTTCTTTATTGCCTAAGGAACTTGCAGACAAATTGAATGATCTCTATATTAGATGAGAGGAGAAGGGATCCCAAAGTGAAGAAGACAGAAAAATTGATGTGCATGCATTTTGTTTTCTTTTCCAGGTACCTCCATCATCTACCCTTCTTGATGTGAAACACAAGTTTCACAAAGCATGTAAGTACTAGATCTAGCAGGCTGGAGGCATGGTTAGAGGCCTTTCAGCTTGGAGAAATTGTCAAATTTATTTTTCATGAAATCTTGGACAAAAGCTGAGGCTGCCTTGACAGCTAAATAAGAGCAGTATTAGCACAGGTTCTACTGTAGCTATCACAGATGTGAGAGGCTGGAATAGAATCATAGAGTAGTTTGGATTGGAAGGGACCTTTAAAGGTCATTTATTCTAAACCCTCCTGCAAGGAACAGGGACATCTTCAAATAGATCAGGTTGCTCAGAGCTTCATCCAACCTGGCCTTGAATGTCCCACAGATGGGGCATCAACTACATCTCTGAGCAATAAGTTCCAGTGTACCACCACCCTCATTGTAAAAAAAAAATAAAAAAATTTCCTAATATCTAATCTGAATCTATCTCCCTCTATTTTAAAACCATTATCCCTCATTCTATTGCAACAGGCCCTACTGAAGAGTTTTTTTCCCATCTTTCCTGTAGGCCCCCTTGAGGTACTGGAAGACCGCTATCAGGTCTCCCTGGAGCCTTCTCTTCTCCAGGCTGAACAGCCCCAACTCTCACAGCCTGTCCTCATAGGAGAGGTGCTCCAGCTCTCTGATCATCTTCGTGGCCCTCCTCTGGACCCTCTCCAACTGGTCCATGCCCTTCTTATGCTAGGGGCTCTGGAGTTGGATGTAGTATTCCAGGTGGAGTCTTATGAGAACAGAGTAGAGGGGCAGAATCACCTCCCTCAATTTGCTGGCCATGCTTCTTTTGATGCAGCCCAGGATGCGGTTGGAAGGAGAGGACTGCATAATTTATCACTTCCAGCACATGAGGGGCAATATGTTTCTACCCCCTTTTTAACATTACCCAATGCCAATTCAAGACCACAACAGTGTTTACCCTCCCAGTGTTATATTAGATAAGACTCAATAACATCAGACTGCTTCAAGCTGGCCATAAACAGACCACATAGACCAAACAACTACTGTAGTGGGGAACTCAAGAGAAGAGTGAATAAATTACTTACCTGGGATCATGCAGGAAATCTGACAGGCTTCTCAGATGACTCAGCCATGTCCAGTACCTTAATGGTCAGGACAAGCAAAGTTTGATGGCATTTACCATTATCCACTGGATTGCTGGTCAGGGTTTTGGGGAGTGGGGCCAAATGTACCTGAAACTTACAGGATGTATATATGCATATAGTGTGCCTTGAGTTCTGAAATGCTAGAATGCTTCTGTATCTGTGTTTGTAGAGAACCTGACTGCGCTACTCTTACTCCTAGACTGCTGAGAAATGTTTATCCCATTCCTGACTGTGGGAAGTAAGGTACTCCTTGTGATGAGGACTGGTAACCTTGAGTGTGACACATTTGAGATGTACAGGTCTATGCAAGGCCTATTAACTTGAATTGTGCTTCTTAGAACTGCAAAGGTATTTAGTTGAGCAAAAAAAGGTGCAACAAGAATTGAAGGTTGGAAGTGAAAGCCAGAGAAACTCAAATTAGAAATTAGGTATTTTGTTCCAAGAGGCAAGATGGTTTACTGTTTTAGTAAGCATCTTAGATGATTGGCTTTCATTATTTTTACAAAAAAAGTGTATTCAACTAAAGGCCAGATGCTTTTTGCAAAAAAAAAAAAAAACCAAACAGTTTAGTCAGACACTAATACTCAGAGTTCGTAGTAGAGTAAGTAGAAGAAATATTATGCTTCTCCTCCACCCTCAGAATTTTCTAAAACACTAAAGCTGAAGGCTTCTGTGGTTGCACAAAGTTTCAGTTGATGAAGAAAAAGGCTGTTGACCTCACTGCTCTAAAACTACTCGGTTTTACTCCCTGCAAGGGCTTGTAAAATGCAAAGGTGAAAGTTCAAAAACTCACATGAATATGGAAAGACTGACTGCAAAAGTTTTAATATTTCAAAAAGAGTATGTCCTCCCATAATTTTGTGCAATGCAATGCATTTCTGCACAGATACTCTTAAATTAATTGAAACTGGATTTATATTGATGCAGCTTAAATCAGTTGAAGATCACTGGCATGAAGGTTTATGCCAAGTTAACTGTAATTATGTTTTTAATTATTTTAGGCTAAAATGGTGCGAGTCTGTGTATAAGCCATTTTAACGGCACCTGATTTCATATTTCAAGGTATCTTACTCCTAAAATACTCCCAGTGATGTAAGTGGAGCTGAGTATAAAAGAAGATAGTAAGCAATACAACAAAGCACAATACAAATCATGAACCAAAACTCTGACAGTAACAGCATTTTACAGCCCGTGGGAAGGCTAGCATGTGCCTTCAACGCTTTTTCAATTCTCAACATTTTATGTCAATTCCTCCCGTTGCTGAGAGTACACCATATCAGTGTCCTGTGTCTTTTTTTCGCACTCCAACTTATTGCTTTGATCTCTCTTTTTCAGTTCAACCTAGTTGTTGTTATCTCATGAGGTTCCCTCCTCCTCCTCCTTTCCCACTTGCAAAGAACAAACCTTCCCTTTTTTTTCATATAGTTTGGAGGATGACAGCTAACAGAATACAGTTCTTTTAGGCAAGAGCTGAGAAATAGCTGAAGCTGATCCATGGATGCCTTTGGTTAGAATGCTATTTTGTATTAGCTCATGTATTCATTTCTGTCATTTTGTGTGTGCCAGGCTTACATGTTGCCCTATAATCTCTTGCTAAATCATACTCCTGTGCACACCCCCTTACAGTCTCCCTGTCTTCATACATTCTCCTTTGATCACCCATGCAATTAAGCTTTCTTGTCAGCTGGTATCTTGTCAGCCCTTCAGTGAGAGGAACCCCTGTTCAGCAATTTCACAAGCATCATCTCGCTGCCTGATTCAAGAAAAAAGACTGAATTACGAATTGCAGCACAGGAGGCTGTTAATCATTAAAATAAGAGAACTGGGTTACAAGTGACACAAAACATGCTAGTGCACAGTAGTTTTTAAGTCAGTCAAACATTAGTTTGAATTTCTGTTTATGCAAAAGGCAGAATATAGCCTTAGAAGTCCAGGAACAAGTACCAAAATACTCTTCAGCCCTCACTTCAAAACTGTCTGTACAGAAACAACCCTGGAAAAGCCTAACTCTGTGCTTTTTGCAGCACTGAGTTCAGGGAGGTAATCCCAGTTTTACCACTGGAGATTCAGGGATCTCTGAGTTCTTAGAGAAGAATAACCATTCAAGACAAACTACCATTTCCATGGAAATTCAAAGGCTTTCTCCAGACCGAAGACCACTGCTTTGAATCAGTCCCTCATCGCTATAGCCAATGCCCCTGGCAGGTACTGGTATCACCAACAAAAGTCAGCACAGAACAGCAGTTTCCCTTTTGCAACCTTCAAGCCATCAGCTCCATACGGGCTTTCTGTAACAGATGTTAGATCCAGGCTATCATGCTTAATAGCAAACATCACACCTGCTCACTATGAATCTGTCTAATCCTTTTTAAACCTACTTACAATTTTGACCTCAGAAAGATCCTCTGGGAAGGAGTTCCACAACATAAATATGTTGTGGACAAATGTCTACACTTCCATTGCTTGGTATTTTCTGCCTGAAATTGGGTGGCAGCTGAGTGCCTGGGCATCACACTGTATCAACTAAGGTATGGCCAAAGAAGCCTCAATCAAATTGGTGCTGTGCACTAGGTGACTTTACTACTATTTTTGTCTCATTCCTTTGGCTAGCTGGCAGAGGTGAAGCCAAGTCAAAACCTGGGTGTATAAGAAGAAATAGAATCATAGAAACATAGAATCGTTAGGGTTGGAAGCCTCCACAGAAGCCTCCTGTACTATTTTCTCAGTTTCTTTTAATGAATTAGGCATCCAGCATTTTCTTTATCTATAAAGATTATGTTTTCAATAGGGAATGAAATACTTCGTAGGCAAAACTTCTCAAGCTCTTTTCCTTGGCAATAACTCTTCACCTTTAATTTATTTTTATCTTCATAAAACGTATTGGGCTGGTAGGGGAGGAAATCTTACAGATAGAAAATGAAAAACTGTAATAATAACGCTAATTCGAGTATCACAAATCTAAAATAAAATATCTCTAAAACAGGTAATATAGTGGAGTCAGTGATCATTAAGTGTTTTCTAGGTTACTTGATAAAAGTTGCTGAAAAAAGCTCTTGAAAGAAGAGGAAGAACAGAAAGGAAAGGAGGAAATAAGATCTCAGTAATAGTGTAACAAACTCATGGATGCAGCTAGGGCTAGCCTTTGAAGTCAGAAGAGTGAACTTGGGGAGGCCAAAAATTGCCGTCTAGGTGGAAGAAGCAGGCAGGGAAGGAACGGCAGATGGGAGGAAGCCTGCTGATGGGTAGAAGGTAAAAGGGAAGTTGAAGAGAGAAGTGAAAACATCATGTGCAGAGTATCCTGATCTGCAAAGGGGAATGAGGTGCTCAAGGACTAAGGAACATTACAAACTCCCAGCTGTCCCAATAAAATACTAACTCCTGATCCTTCAGCTCTAAAACTGTAGGCCTCTTCATCTAAGCTAACAGAGGTAGTGGCCTTCTATGATGGGGTTACAGCATCGGTGGACACTGTCCCGCACAACTAAAACAGAGAGACATGGGTTTGATAGATGGACTACTTGGTGGATAGGGAATTAACTGGATGGTCACACTCAGAGAGTGGTGGTCAACAGCTCAATGGCCAGGTGGAGACCGGTGACAAGTGGCTTTCCTCAGGTGCCTGTGTTGGACCTGGCCCTGTTTAATATCTTTGTTGGCGACATCGACAGTGGGATAGAATGTACGCTCAGCAAGTTCGCCAACGACACCAAACTGTGTGGTGCCACTGGAGGGATGGAATGCCATCCAGAGGGACCTTGACAGGTTGGAGAGGTGGGCCCGTGCAAACCTCATGAAATTCAACCAGGCCAAGTGCAAGGTCTTGCACATGGCTCATAGCAATCCCAGGCACAAATGTAGGCTAGGTGGAGAATGGATTGAGAGTAGTGCTGAGGAGAACGACTTGGGAGTGATGGTTGCATGAGAAGCTCAACATAAGCCGACAATGTGTGCTCGCAACCCAGAAGGCCAACTGCATCCTGGACTGCGTCAAGAGGTGCTCTCATGAGAGCACTCTGCTCTCATGAGACTTCACCTGGAATACTGCATCCAGCTCTGGAGACCCCAACATAAGAAGGACATGGACCAGTTGCAGAGGGTCCAGAGAAGGGCCTCTTCTGGAGAAGAGAAGGCTTCAGAGAGACCTTCTAGCAGCCTTCCAGTACCGCAAGGGGGCCTACAGGAAAGATTGTGAAAAACTGTTCACTAGGGCCTGTTGCAATAGAACGAGGGGTAATGGTTTTAAAATAGAGGGAGATAGATTCAGATTAGATATTAGAAAACAATTTTTACAATTAGAGTGGTAGAATGCTGGAACAGGTTGCCCAGAGATGTGGTTGATGCTTTATCCGTGGGACATTCAAGGCCAGGTTGGATGAGACTCTCAGCAACCTGATCTAGTTGGGGATGTCCCTGCTTCTTGCAGGGTGGCTACACTAGATGACCTTTAAAGGTCCCTTCCAACCCTAACTATTCTATGATTCTATGTTACATAGGACATTTAAAATAAGAAATATCAATGAAAGTAGATCATTAAGAAAGAAATTGCAGTAGATAGCACTGAAGAATAAACAGCATAATCTCTAGACACTATGAAACTTTAGAAGTCTGCTTTACCATCTTATACCAACTGCTTCTTACAAGTATTTCTATAGCGATTCTAAGACCTACGTTCCCTGGAAAACCACTGAGGTATTTTCTGTTGCTTTCCTCTAGAGAGCAGACAAGAGGAAAGGCAGTGTAATTCCTTCTTCATGGTGGGGATCAATCTCTCTTTTAGCCTCCTCCTTACAGGCTGTATGGCAGTGTGTTGGGATGCATTCATCTGCCAAGTTTTACCTACAGCTCTCATCCTACACATTCCCCAGAAGCCACAGGAGAACAAGCAGCCCCTTAGATGTCATCACCCTCCAGACCATCTTGTCATAGAGTATACACCATCGAACTCCATACATAACAGCAAATCAGAGGCTTGTGCAGGCCCTTCCAAAACACAGTTTCACCAGTTCTATCAAACACTACCACTGAATTGCAAATGCCTTGAATAAGATCTTTATCATCTAATGCAAGGAGATACTTTATCATTTAATGCAAGGAGTTACTTTATCATCTCAGTGGACAAACATAAGCAGAAGCACTGTATCACACAATTCTTTTCCAGCTGCACAGGAGGTCTGTGCATATTTTCCCTCCTTACCTTCTCAATATGACCCGTTACTGCCTCCAGCTCACTTCTCCCCCCAGTTGCCTGTCAGTAGTGCTCAGCTCAGCCGGTGCTGAGCAGCTGGAGGAGACTGGCATTTTAAAACCAACAGATTCTTGTTTGCCTAAAACCTTGAAGCAGAACTTGAACCTTTAAAACAGAACAGTGGAAGCTAAGCTGGTCTGGTGAAGAGCAAGGAAAAGAATCTCATTGCTTAGAAATCACAAGGCAAGCCTTGTGAGAGGAGCTTAAGGCACATGAGTTAATAAAACTAATCTGCCAGTGGAGGAGGTTCTCTTTCTTTTCTCCTTTCCAAAAAGTCTACTAAGGGTTTTCGTGCTCTGAATCTGCAACTTTCCCGTTTTTAATGACATCTGAGAGCTAGTAGCATGATTCCAAAAGCAAGGGCAATAACTCCATATTTTGCCAGGCTTGTGCTAAAATATGAGAACTGGATGCAGAGCTGTTGCTGGAAAGGATGACTGTTCATACTGCATTATGTAATTCCCTTCTAAAGGCTGGCTCCAATGTTAAACTGCAAGGCTAAGAGAGGTGACAAAGGATGCTGCGGGGATTAGTCATTAAGAGCAGTACCAGGGAGAAGGGTGACAGCTAAGCCAGGGCCTGTATAATCAGGACAGTCTGATAACAGTCTTGCTGAGAACCCACAGTTCCTCTGATTTCTCCACACTGTCTATAACAGCTGGATTCTCAGGTTGAAGAAAGTTAATAAAATCTGTCAGTTTTGATGCCTGGAGAGACTCATGTGCCCAAAGAATACACCTGCTGTGGACTTAGTGAAGCTGAATTTATGGCTCCCCCAACCTGACTTTATAGTCAATCAACCAGGAGCCCTTCATGTGTCTCACAAACTGAAAAGACCCAGGTTATATCTAGGGCACAGAGCCTTCCAGAGGAAAATTTCTTCTGCCCTGTACTAGGAGATTAGGCTGTGAAAAAGCCAAAATTTTGGAAAGATGGCTACAATCTGATCCTACCATGACTTGCCTTAAGCTGGATGTACTCCCCAGACAGAAAGGCAACTACAAATCTATGGCTTTTAACAAATCTCAAACTCCTTCCTTCCCATTTTTATCTGAAGTAGTTCATGCTGTTCCAGAGTAACAGCTTGAATCTATGTATGAATGTGTTTTCAAAGGGACTGCCAATATCCTGCTGTGCAGACTACCTGATTGCAGAGCTCATAGGCCCAGTATTATGTCCCCAGCATAGATTTGCAGAGTGCATTGGGTTGGCAGTCACATCCAACTACTATTTTCAATAAATTTCCCCCTCTCTGTATTCATAACTCATTTGGAAATTAACAATGAAGGTGAATCACTAGGGACGGGCAGTAATTGCAAATGGGCACTAAGAAGTACAGTGATTTCATCTGGGTAAATTGCTCATTCATCTTGTGTTGACTTTGTAAATGAAAATGACTAGATTAGGAAGAAAAAAATTATATTAAATTTATCTTTTATTTATAATTAATTTTTCTTCTGTCTTAGTTCCACACCAGATAACAGTAGAGGACTAGTTTACAATGAATTTCAGTATCCCTCAAACAACACAATTCTAAGATCTTTTAACTTCTTTATGCTTCTCAACACAACTCAGTTTATTAGAAAGTCTTTGAATTCTTTGTTACTGCCACAGTGAGGCCTATATATACTTAAATTCTTTACTTTTTGTTTTGCAAGGCTAAGCACAAAGTAAGCAACAGCTCCTGCCACAAAACTCAAACCAGTTGCTGCGATCTTCCTCCCTAGCTCATAATCAGAGATATAATCTGTAAATTGCTTCCTTCCTCTGCAGCAGGGACACGTCGAAATAGAGATCTAAATGCTTGCCTTGGCATGCTGCTTTAGGCACGAGGCCAGCCTGTCTGGTAGGCTTTATTTCTGATCTGGCAGGAAGAGGATGACATCCTCTCAGTTTATTTGTGGCATATGTATGCAAATCTCTCTATGCAAAATACAAGAGTCTGTCTTCTCATAAAATTTGTGTAAATTTAATTTATAGCTTAGCTGTCAAAATAACTGAAGTGCACCTCCGAAAGCTGGGAATACTTTCACTTTTTTTGTCTTAGCCAGTCATGAAAAAAGAATTGGCATCACTTATCTGACACAGTTAAAAGAAAGAAGCAGACAAACTGAGTTAGCCTAATGATTTTCATCTTCAAAGTAACTAAAAATTTACCTTATACTTAGAGTCCAAAATCTCTCATTTTCCCAGCAATTCTGTGTTGGAATTACAGAAAATCAATTCTAGCCAATTTTCAAAAGGGACAGACAATGCATGGAATGCTCCAGCTGAAATCACAGTGGGTAGCCATTGGGTAGACCTTCAGAAGACCTTCAAAAGATGTCCTTCACAGACACTATTTTGCATCCTGAGCTGCGGCCATAACCCTCCCATTTGAACCATGACTTTAGCAGAGTCAACAAGAGACAAGAGTCATGCATTTGGGCATTTCTAGCCAGGATGCTGACAAATTACTTCTTGCTCCCAACTTAATTGGAATTAATAATGAGAGCAACCACCAGACAAGGCACCTGCAGTTCCCTTTTGCTGAGCATTTGCATCTTATTATATGTTGTAGAGAAAGAGATATTAAATCAGTTTGAAATGCATCTGTATTCTTGGAGTTTCGCTTCCTGAAATATACATGTGGTTACAAAGTATTACTAGCAAACTATGCTTGAGGTTTGGCTCACTCAGCTGGTTTAGAAGCAGTGCACTTAGTGACACACCACCTTAAGCAAGACTTTTAAGTTCAGATTTTTAAAGCACTTTGATCTTCTAGAGATAAAAATAACACTGAGGGCCAACTGGGATTTTTGAAATCTCCTGATTTACACTGAAATGAATGTGATATTTAAGACTTAGGTCTTTAAGACTTGATTCAAAAGTAATGGGAGTCACACTATGGACGAGTGAGTCATGTGTTAGATACTTTCTATCTTTTGCACTTCATTTTCTAATCTATAAAATAAGAATAATTAACCTGCCTTTCGTCCACCTTAAAATCTTTTGTCTGTTTTGGCTGTGATCTGTAAGAAACATATGAAACAAAGAGTGACTAAAATATATGCCTAATGACCTATTGAACCAGAGGGAGTTTATTTATGGGAGTTTATTTATTTTCTTGTATGGCCATGGGGAGAAAGGAATCCTAAGAACAACGAAAATAAGAACTCTTTCAAATGATATATGCCACTGTTTCAAGTTAATGAAAGCAATACATCAAAGAAAAGAAGCTGAACAAATGATTCACAATAGAAATAATGTAGTAGAGGGAAATTCTCTATCTTTCTAAATTGTCCCAAAATTGCAATATATTTAATATATTTTCTGTTGGAAATTACTCACCATTGAAATAATTGATGTGCAAGTTATACTGGATCTGCAGCTCATTCACAAGCTGTGCTGATGTAAAATGTGGGCTGTCCTTGCCCACTGTCTGGGTCTTATTGCTGTTACTGGATGTTACGTGCCTTTGCACATCTATCTCTATATTACAGTCAAGCATTTAGTTATTTCCAGTCCTCCAGCCATGCTTTACCAACTGACATTTGCCTGAAACTAATTCATATCCCCACCAATTATTTTTCAATGTTTTCAATGAAGGGGCCAAACACTTCATCTCATATCTGGGGAGAGTAGCATGGGCATCTCTTGATCCTTCAAAAGACTCTGGAAAAAGAAGCCAGTCTTTGAGGCTACCTGGTGTTTCACATATGGCCTTCCCTTTCTCATTATTTTAATCTCTTTTTTGAAAGTTTGAAACCAAGCAATCACCTACACAAATAGATAGGGTCTCTGAAAGCATGGAAAGCTTAATAGTGTCTAGCTAAGAGTGGATGGGGACTTTGCTGGAATATGCTCATCTTTAGGAGAGCAATTCCATTTTTCCTGGAGGTAACCCATTAGGTAAGAGGTGTGGTTGCTGTATTCCTGTGTAGAAAGCTGACAACACGTCAATTAGTTTGTCCATTGCGAAGGACTCTCTTAATTTACAGAGATGACTACGTAGCAGCACATTTGTTGAAGGAACATTTCTGATCCCTAAAAAAAAAAAAATTACACTGTCCTTGAGGTTTTGAAGATCTGTCTCAAATTTTCCATTTTGAACTGAATAGCTGTGTGAGTCCAAACACACTAGATGATACACTACTTCCTAGATGCCTTGATATGAGGTAAGCTGCATGGTCCAAACAAGATTTACTACATAAAGATACAGGCATTTGAGCCCAGGGGAAAAGTGAGTGTTCCTGTACATACTTTGCTCCATTTTGGTTTTATATAAACTTTTTAATTATTTAGCATACACCTTGGAAAGTCTTAACTTTTCCTTCACCTCTTTTGTTGTTGCTGTTGTGATGACATATATTTGATGGGGGTTTAAGGCCGCAATCTAGACTCTAACTTGCTGTCAATACACACTTACATTTTTACTTGTTTTTTGGGTAATGTGGCTCATACTTTTGATTTCCTATCAAAATAAATATAGAGGTATCGTGTTTCCAATCAAGATTTCCAGCTCAGAAAGCTAAGTCATGCCTAGCATCCGTTAACAAGACTGGATTTAACTTCATAGCCTGCCAACCAGAAGTTAACAAAACTTCAGGCAAAGAAAGGAATGTTTATAGTCTAAATTATTTCATAATGCGGTTAGAAAATCTGGATGTAGAAAAAGAATAGCAAGAACTGTACATGGAAATCAGAGGCTGAGAAAAAACAAATGCAGTATAAATGGCTGGGGGTGGTGTTAGTGCAACTATTTCCTTGTTTTCCTGTGTCTAAACTTTGCTGCCCCCGAATCTCAGCCAACACTATGGCCTCTTTAAGGTCTCTCCAGGCTGCTCCAGGTCAGCTGTAAAAACCTTCAACGCCAAACCAAAGAGAGTGTGTGTGTGTTAAGCTACTTAAGGCGTCTTTGTGGTGAAAAGAAGTGCTTATATTCAGACAGCCGTTCAGTCAGCACAGCTGTAAGTGTGAAGTCATCTGCACAGAAGTGTTACAAAGGGCTGGACAAGTAAACAATCTGAACAGCTACAGTCCCTTGTGCAGTCTTTCTATGGCAGTTACCCACTTCCCCTGAGACAGAGGAAAAAATGCAGCTGGAGACCTGTACCTGTTCGAACTGACAAGTCTTTCTCCAAAAATCACCAAAAGGCACCTAATAACTGCCAAGAGCTATTGTGCATTTAGGAGCAACCCTTGAACTGCAGCATAAGGACATGTGCTTCTAAGGACCGTCCTTAAGTTGATGGGTATCATCAAAGTCATACGTAATCTGATATTAGCCACCCAGGTGCCTCTGCTTTTTTCTGTCTCTACTTGCCTGATTAATCCATGATTAAGAATTAGCGCTAGCTGCGTGTTCCTAGTAAGTTTTTATATACATAAGTGGGAAAAAAACTAACCCCTTTGGACCAGACTGTAGAGAAAGCGTCATTTTGGAGGAGGGGCAAGACTGATATTTAGTACAGACTTTTAGTAAATACCATAATAAACAGGCTCCTCTTTATACTTCCTAGTGTTGCACACACATGCATATTTTTCATGCGCTGATGGAGTGCTCAGCATAGAGATTGGCCCTTCCAACACTCAAGTCGGCAGAAGGGATTTCTGCTCTAATGTGTATATTGTGTGCTCTATCTAGCTCTCTTCTATTCTCCTTGTATAGCAAAGATTGAAAGAGAGGATTTTTTTCTTAATCTCACATTTCTAGCTATCAGCTATAAAGAATACTATGAGAAAGAGAAATTTACATCCTCCACCATGAAATTAACAGCCATACTTTGTGATTTGAACAGGTCCCCAGTGGTACCCTTCCCGTGTTGGCCTACAACTAGAACGCAGTAAGTATTCATACAGCTGAATGTAGACACCTAATGTATTATTAATCCTCTAGCAAGTTCGCCTCCTAACAGTATTACTCTCTCTAGGCATGTTATTGGGTGAACTGTTAGCACTTTTTCATTAATTGATATAAATGATTAACTTATAAGCTTTCTCATTAATAAACAAATTTAATGGTTTTCATAACCACTGAGGTCAAATGTTTCAGAATACAGTATATGATCAAATTATGAAGACCAGGCAGTTTTAAAACCATTCTTTCATTTCCCTCACTCACTGCATTATCTTTTTAATATTTGCTCGCAGCCTCATTAGAAGCTGCAGAAGGCAGCTTCTTTTTTTTTTTTTTTCGTGCCAGTACACCAGATCTTGATGGACATGACAATGGGAGATGAATCTGCCATGGGCTGTGTGACATTTTTTCTATGAACAGGTAGCATTGCAAAGCCCTACAAAATGAGTGCTCAGCACTTCGTGGAATTTAGCATCCTCACTGACTTAAACAGTCAACAAACATATACAACACACGAAGTGGAAAAGAGGAAAAAATGTTACAGCCATGGCAACACCCCATGCCAGTGACCGCTAGGGTTTCCTAATATCCAATTCACTGCCTCTATAAAAAAAAAAAAGAGAATTGGATATTACCATTTTGTGTCTCTGCCTTTACACTCTAGGTCTATCAGGACTGCAAGCAGATGCCTCAGAATACTGTGAAAAGTAACATAATACTCAGACACAGCTGGTCTGCCTAGGTCAAACAGCTTACAAAGTTATCTTAGTCTGTGGGCCTTTGATCATGAAGTTGTGTTCATCATGATGACACCTATTGTAAAATAGCCTGAGAATGCAAACGCTTCAGTAACAGATACCAGTGAAGGAGACACTGCCTGCCATTGACTTTCCCATTAGTCTTGCAAGTGCTCTATGAAGTTGTCTGCGTGATTGCACGGCATGTCTCTAATGGTCTAGATTAACAGAGATAGCATTGTAACAATTGCTATGCATTGCCACCCAGTGTCACATCAGCATAATGCTTTTTATTAAGATAAGAGGAGAATAACTCTCACAGAAATGCTCTAAGTTGCTAAATGGAGAATAACTGCCAAGTCACCAAAATAAATCAAAATACAAGTGGGGCCTACAGCTTGATCATTAGCAGAGCAGCCTAGGCATTACACTGAGCCCCTGAGAGGTTATCTATTCTTCACGACATCTCCTTTTCCCTTTTTATCATTACAGATGGGCCTTATTTGAAGGATTCCGTTAACATTCAAAGTCTTGCTGTTTCCTCCATCATTACATTGTATTTTACAGACCTGGGTCAGCAGGTCGGTTGGACCACAGTAAGTATGTCTTTGTAACAATCAATATGATACATCTTAATGTAGAATGTCTTCTAGCATCAAATTACTCCCACTTCCTCAGCCTCTCCTTCCCTTTTTCAAATAGTGTAATTACTTTATCAGCAGTCAAAACAGAACTAAATGGATAGTGAGCCAAGTTATCAATGAGGTAAATCTGACATCCAATTAAAGGTTAAAACATGGATATAACAATATTGCCTGCGGAAAAAAATCTTTTTTTTTAAAACCGGTTTTAGCTTATCAAGAGTTTATATGCCTGTGCAGGACTGGTATCCAAATACATTAATTTGCTGCAAGGCTCCTCAGGTTTGAAAGTGGAAGGATATTAAAAAGAATAAAATGAATTTCTGGTAATCCTGTTACTAATACAGGAAAATGGTAATGTCTTACTCTGTTCACCTGAAGAACAGTTCTGAGAGAGCAGTGAGGCCAAGGATTCCAGCCAGAAGATGCCCTTCCAGGCTCACAAAACTTTTTAATTTCTTTGTAAAACAAAAGCATTTGCCATGAGCAAAAAAAATATATTATGCTGTGGGTAGAACCATGGTCTTTTTTTACTTCTGATCTCAGTTTTACTTCAATTACTTTCTGTAAGCAGCTGTTGGAAGTTCAGGTTGTGAGAGAGAGGCAACACCTTCCACCCAAACAGGGCTGGGGGAACTCTAGCCTTAGAGGCTCCTCTGTGCAAGCAGGAAGTGAAAGATTAAATTCTTTCACAGCCCAGAGACAGAATACAGGAGAAGAGTTTGAAAGGACAATGAATGAATAGGAGATGAAGAGGCCCTTCCAACGTCCTGCAGCATATATGGGTGGCAGAGCTTAAAGTAATTTCACTACTAGACTGACCATGACGAGACTATTCATAGGAATGGAAAACAAACTGCCAATTGCCTGCAATTCCTTTAAAATGAAGCAAGTCAATTTTTGCTAACTGACATCGTGACTCTAGGCCGAATTATTAGATTCTTACATCTGGCAGCCCACAGATCCCATCCTGCTCATGTGGGGTGACCACAAAGCTCAGTGACAAGCCACGGTCCTTCCTTGGCTGTGCCTATATGGATGGACCTTGTGAGAATCAAGCGGCTTGCTGATGATAGTACCTGTTCCTCTCTGCAGTAGATCACTATGGGCTAGGAAGCATTACTATAAGATACTTAGAATGGACATGCTATTTTACAGCTCTTTATCTGTTAAATAGTACACTCAAGGTGGGTGTTACTGCCAGAAGTGCCCTTGAATTTGGGAAGAGTCAGCTTCTAGATCAGCACTGTGAGGTCACATATCCATCTCAACTGCTCAAGCTCATGTGCATTTCTCTTGGTCCATGGAAACAGATAGCCACTAGCAGCACAAACTCTGGGAGGTTTTAACCACTATGAACAAGAACATGACCTATATTTATCCTTCTCCGTTCAGATTTCCAGGCAGTGACAAGCAACTTTGTTCAGTGGAGTTAGAGCAGTTCACACTGTGTGACCTACCTGTTTCAGCAGAGGTCTGCATGTTTTTCAAGGCTGAGGCTTTACCCCACTGATTCCCATACTGATTAATGGCCTGCTGGGGCCATACTGATTAATGCTAGTTGGGGTCCTATTCCCCCCCAGCCCCAACCACAAGCTCTCGACTGTGGAATTTCCTTGCAAAGCAAAATTGTGAGTAGTGCAGCCTCCTGTTAGCTAAAAACTAAGTAATCTGCAAGAACTTTATTTATTTTCTCCTTTCCTGGTGCTTTATGTAGCCTAAGACAGTAACATAACTAAAGCTTAATAACCTGTTATAAATAGTGCAGATATGAGTAGGCATTGATACTGCAGGCATTGACATCTTTTTACGATTTAATCTATGTGTGCAGAAAGTTGACTACATGAATTTCTGAATATTCATCTTATCCCATTCTCTCCCCTATTCTAAATTGCCTCCATTTTCACTGGGAGAAATCTTCTTCCTAGATAAATTTAAATAGTCAAGGGTTTTTTTTATATTAAAGCTAGTCTACTGCATTGAAGAAAAAGTTCATAGAAGATTGTATTCTAACAATAGCAATTAAGAATGTATTTGTACACAGGATGTAAAGTTTTACTGCCACTTTTACTGTGCTTAGAGCTTCCATTCTCCCATCCCCCTTGATTCTCTGTCAGATTTATATACACAGTGAGGGATGATTCTGATTTAAAGGGTTAACATTTAAATAAACAAGGCACAGAATAAGAATATTATCTCATCAGCAAAATGACAGGTGAGATACAAAGGGCCACATTCAGGTCTGGACTCCAAAAATAGACACAAAATAACATGGAGATATGCTGGTGCTCCAGAGCTTGATGCGTTGGGCATGGATCTGTCTTAGGGCATGGATCTGATCTAGACCCACAGAAGTGGTTCTTCTTGGGCCTTGTCACCTCACTGGCGATCACACTTGAGATGCCCACTTTGAAGTTCAAGAACATCAAGACCTCCAACGTTGGGGGATTTACATTGAGACAATGCGCTCAGGTTTTCTAAAAGAGGAAAGTGGTAGCCACCTCCTAGGAGCAGTAGCCTCTTCAGGCATGTTGTAAAATGAAAGATGATGCTGTTGTCTATTACCAAAGGAACAGTCCCTAAGCTTAGCAGTATATTTTGAATCAAGGAACCTCAGCTTCCCTCTTGCAGCATGCAAGGTCTCCTATTTACAGTCCATATAACTCTCCACCTTGGTGGCTCAAGAGTTTGTCCCCTCCTGTTGTCTGCTCAGTTCCTCTGTCAGAGGCTGCCACATTGTAGGAAGATGGTTTGCTTCTTATCTTCATCTTTCTTAAAACATGGTTGTACAGTGACTGAAACATTTTTGCTGTTTTGTGCTGTGAAAGGCCAGACATCCCCTGGGCTGTTCCACCACAGCTCTGAGATTGGTTGACAAGATTTCAATAGGTTCTAGAGGCTGGATTTCTCTGATGGTGGAGGGAAGACAAACTAGGCAGAGGGATTTGCCGTTCCCCTCCATTGCAGCAACTACTTGTCAATCTCTGTTAAGAATAACCCACTTTCCTGGGATAATGCAGTGGAAATCCAACCTCAGCTGGCTCTTTTATAAGAATGGAGACCCTCAAGGCTCATCCCCAGAAAGCAATTCAGGGAAAAACCAAAAACTGTTTCATAGAATCACAGAATCACAAAATGGTTAGAGTTGGAAGGGACCTTCAAAGGTCATCTAGTCCAACCCCCCTGCAAGAAGCAGGGACATCCCTGACTAGATCATGTTGCTCAGAGCCTCATCCAGCCTGCCCTTGAACGTTTCCAGGTAAGGGGCATCCACCACCTCTCTGGCCAACCTGTTCCAGTGCTCTACAACTCGCATTGTAAAAAATTTTTTCTAATATCTAATCTAAATCTAGCTCCTTCTAATTTAAACCCATTACCCCTTGTCCTATCACAACAGACCCTGCCGAAGAGTTTCTCCCCATCTTTCTTATAAGCCGCCTTTAGGTACAGGAAGACCGCTATCAGGTCTCCCTGGAGCCTCCTCTTCTCCAGGCTGAACAGCCCCAACTCTCTCAGCCTGTCCTCATAGGAGAGGTGCTCCAGCCCTCTGATCATCTTCGTGGCCCTCCTCTGGACCCTCTCCAACTGGTCCATGTCCTTCTGATGTTGGGGGCTCCAGAACTGGATGCAGTACTCCAGGTGGGGTCTCACTAAGGCAGAGGAGAGGGGGAGCATCACCTCCCTCGACCTGCAGGCCACGCTCCTCTTGATGCAGCCCAGGATGCGGTCGGCCTTCTGGGCCGCCAGGGCACATTGCCAGCTCATGTTGAGCCTCTCGTCCACCAGCACTCCCAAGTCCTTCTCCTCAGGGCTGATCTCAATCCATTCTCCGCTCAGCCTGTATTTGTGCCTGGGATTGCCACGACCCAGATGCAGGACCTTGCACTTGGCCTGATTGGGTGGTGAATAGGGGAAAAGCAGTTTGCTCTGACTGCTGCTGGCAGAGATCTCTCAGTTGGTCCTGTAGATGTGGAACAATCCCATGAAATCTGTGGGCTGAGTGTGATATGAAGCAATTTATGAGTATTGATGGTTTTAAAAAAGAGTCAGTCAAACTGCTGCAGACTCCTTTTCTCCACCTTCTCTATACTGAGGTCAGCTTTGGACTTCCCACGGGGACCAGCTTAAGATGTTTTCCCTAATTTGAGAACGGAAAAAGAGACTTCAATAAAGGTTTATCTCAATGGGAAGCAGAAATACAGACAATTATAATAAAAGAAAAAAGACAGGATCTGAGGAATTTGAAGGAGTGGGAAGGCTGGGAGTCCCAGAAGACTAGTGGGCCAGTGTGAAGAAGGGAAATGTAAAAAAACTCATACGATCATTGCTTAGGAAGGATTCTATTTAAATCTGTGGGTGGCTTAAGAATGACTACAACAGATTGCCAAGCAGGGAGAAATCCCCAAATGGTTTTTCACTGCTAAACCTCTTGGATCAACAGATAGTTTGATCCTAGAGAATGATCTCCAGAAAAAAAGTAAATATTTCCTGTATAGCCCCCTTTCAAACTACAATTATTTGTAATGCATAGCAAGTCCATTTTACAGCAGTTTGTATTTGGCAGAGGTTTCTGCTTCAACACATAGTAAGTGCTACTTTGCCTTGGTACAGCTGGCCAAATCTTGCGCTGATCCTAGTCAAATGCTATAAATTTTCAGAACATAATAACTTTTCACAAAGGCAAACTAAACCGAAATTTTTTCTTATTTCTCAATTAATTTAGTCTAATGTTTTTTCAGCCTCCAGGGTTATCAGAAGAGAACAGCTTGCCTTTGACTGATTTCTTGCCGTGGTTTTATATTGTTTGTGCCTTTCCTTGGGACACATATACTTTTGGCTCTTTATTACTCCCCAGTGTCAGTACGAAGTCAACTGATAACGGCAGAGGAGACCTCTGAAACTGCCCAGCTGGCTAACTGAGATTCCTCAGACACAGCTTCTAACAAGGCAAACAGCATTGCAATAATTTCCCTTGATCTCAGCAACAAATGCCAAGGGCTCATGATGTAGCATGCCAGGCTGCCCATTTTTCAGGTACCGAAGGGAGTTAGGGAGCTACTAGGAAATTAATTTTGAGGAGTGAACAACTTGGTTGCTCTTGAACATAGTACAGGCTGAAGAACCTGTGCCTAAGAGTTAACAGTAATTCCCTTAAGTTTTTACTGCTTCAAGCACAAAAATAAGATAGAGGGAATTCAGTAAGCATAAACAGAACAAGCTGTTTCTTTCACTTATACAGAACTTTATGCTTAAACCCTTTCTGCTACTTAAGGAACAAAGAACTAGTTGATGTATGGTGCTGATAAGTGCACATCTTTTCTATTTGGATTCAGAGTAACTAGGTAGGTTGACAATTTGTCATTCTATGCAAATTTGAGAAGTTTTAGTTCCCTCTAGACTGTGTAAGCCTAGCAAAATTATTTTTTATGGGGAATATTTGCCAAATCTCATGCTGGGGTTAAGGAGAGCATAAACAAGAGAATGAACCAGAGTGACCAGTGTTTAGGAGACTGAACCAGAGACTAACCCAGTGTTTGGGAGGACAAGGTGCCCTTTTGTCAGTCTTTGCTCACCTTTTCTGGTGAACTTGATAAGTCACTGAATGTCTCTGTCTCTCAGTTTCCAGATCTGTGGCAAGACAATAACAGTATTTTCCTCTTTGTAAAGTGCTTTGAGGCACTTTGAAGAAAAGCACTTTGGAAGAGCTAATTGACGTAATAGTCAGGTGTTAAAAAGCACTATTTAATTTAGATATCTACATAGTAAATGATAGATATACATTTTAAAACAATACTCCTTATATGGCAGATTTCAAAATGCTGTCAAACCCCTGCAAATATTTGACAAAAAAATCTGGACTCACATTGCTGTTTGGTTACAAACAGAACTTCAATGTGTCACTGAATATGTATAGCTACAAACATATATAACATGTATATATATGTGTGTATACGAAGAGCATTTGTTCATTTGCAGAAATTTTCTATTCTGAGTAAGAAACATGCGAAGGTTTCTCCTCTCAGAGAAGAAACTTGATCAGAGTATGAAGTGGTCTTATGCCAAACCAGTGGTTTCAGACAGTGCAATCTTAGGAGAAATGACAGGAGGAAGCTGGGATTTCAACTCTGTTTTCGCACAGAGGGAGTACAGGCCAGCTCAGGGAGAAAGGACATCCATCACAGTTCACTCCCCAGCTTCTGAAGCGGGCCTGAGTCACCTGTAATTTGCCTATGAATTCCTACAGGAAATCCATCCATATCTCCAGTATTTGCAGTAAATATTGAGCTGCAGCCTGAAATCCTCTTAGACATTGAGTCACTGCAGAATCTGCCTAGACAAGGGAAGTTTGAGGTGCCCCTGCATGTCTTTTTAAGTTTTGTAGAATGGATTATCCATTTCCATGAGAAAGGGAACAAAAATCATAGACCATTCAAGCAGCCCTTGAGATTTGTACTTCTTGATACAAAACTGCTGTTGCTGTGGATTTTGACAAACAGAAAAAAGAAATATTTTTTAAAGGTGAAGATTTAGAGATGCTGCTAAAATGATGTCATTATCATGCCCAGTTAACTGAATGAGCTAGCAAAGCATATGAAGCAGAAATTAGTCCATGTTTCTTAATAATCATTAACTCAAGAGTACTTAGGACTGGCATTGTAAAAGGAGTCTGAGGCAGTTAGATACTAAGTTTAATGCAATTTGGGGACTTGGGGAGGTTTGCCTGTTTCTCTTGCGTTTCTCAGAAGTCCCAGCTGCTCACTGTACACTTACAAATAGTAATGGTCTGTTTGTCTGATATCAGTAGATTCTCCTATTTACGCTGTATGTAATGTCAGTCTGATCCTGGCTCAGACCTGAAACTAGTGCCTTTGTCCCACATTTATCAGAGAGACTAAGCTCTGTCCATTAGATAATTTATATACTGCAGCTACTTTTCCCAGGACATGCTTGAGATATTTTTTTCCCTTGATGTGCTGAGAGCTTCAGGCAATGACCCAAAGTCATTGTACTAACTGCAGGTATTACGCTTATGCCATACCCTCCGCTTCTCCTGATTGAACCCAGACATTCCATTGGCAGTGGAAGGGGAAACATCATGGTCAGCACCGATGAAATGGGAAACTGTCCCTACATGGCATGGAAAGAGCTGCAGGAAGGGATTAGTATGGAAAAAGCTGTATAGCCTTTACTCAGCTCTGCTCTGCAGCTTGTTGTACATGTGATAATGTGAGACTATGCCAAAAGGCAACATGACAGAAGATAGGGCGAAGTGTGTGTGGTGTTGCAGAAAGGGATTGTCGTAAACATTACAGAGAGGAATTAGCTGATGTCCTCATGTGGAGATTACTAATCCACGGGCTGTTAATTTATAAAGATTCTGATGGACCTTTTTTTTCAGACTCCCTTCACTCAACCTCTGTTTATAACTTCCTTTTGTCCTTTTCTGCCTTTTCCCAAGCAGTACACATGGTACTATTAACTTACATAAGAAATCTTTCTGTTCCGTGTAGTAGACCTGTTGGTATGGTGTCACGCACTATGCTTGCTGCCCCTACCAGCCAGAAAATTCACCTCATATTCCCTCTAATAACTTTAAAAAAGCTCCATTTTCCTTTGCTGTATTCACATCTCCCTAAATATGCCCTCTGCCTCATAAGGTCTGAGATTATGATTCCTGACCTGGTTGTTACTCAGTTCAGCAAGGTATTATGGCATGATAATCTGAATGAGATAAAAGAAGCAGGAATTTGTCTCATGTAATATGAAATGCCTGGCTGGCTTGTGAAATAGCTATCCTGTATTGCTTTTCCATTTGTCTCGTTATCTGTTAAATGATGCAGACTCCTACATTAGCTCCTTTGCAAAATATTTCAGATCTCCATTTTATTTTTTATATAGTAGATGTTTCCAGTCAAGGTATTGCTGAATCAGGCTCCCAAGGACCTGAAAATTGAGACAGTTAAAGAAGTTTGAGTTTAGCACCCTGTATGAAGCTCATACCACCTTCTATGAAGCATTCCTCCATAGGTTAATGTTCCACACAGAAACCTGAATCTCATTTCCTAGATGGACTTTAATCCTTTGCTGAAGAGACACCAGGAAAAAAAAAACCTATGTGTTATTTAAATCCTGTCCTGGCTGCAGCGGGGATGGAGTTAATTTTCCTCTCAGTAGACAGTATGTTTTGGACTTCATATGTGAAGAATGTTGATAAACACCCTGATGATATGAGTTGTTGTGAATGAGACCAAGGACACCGTCCTGCTTTCCAAGTATTGCTAATTTGCAGATGCAGGAAGCTGGGAGAAAGACAGACAGAATAATTGACCCAAACTGTCCAAGAGAGTATTCCAAGCAATAAATGTCATGCTCAGTATATAAGCGGTGGTCGGCCAGGGCAGGAATCTACCTTTCTGGCATCCTTCCCTCTCTCTCATTTGCTGGCATTGTTCCCTCTACCTTGCTGGCTCGCTTTTGCTCCTTTGCTTGCTGCTCGGTTTCAGTTCCATGATCACTGCTCAGGACGGACTGTATCTGTCATTCAGACAACGGATGTTGAGAAATTGTGCATTGTTCATTTTATATATATTAATATCCCTATATTTTGTTATTATTGTAGTTTTCCTTTGCTGTCTTAGTAAACTGTCTTTATCTCACAACTAATGACTTTTCCTTTTTTCCCAATTTCTCTCCGTAATCCTG
Organism: Tetrax tetrax; assembly: GCA_009806455.1. Lineage (NCBI taxonomy): Eukaryota > Metazoa > Chordata > Aves > Otidiformes > Otididae > Tetrax > Tetrax tetrax. The sequence goes on from WHYT01016156.1 coordinate 40,957, forward strand.
CTGGGGAGTGGGAGGGTAAGTGAGAAACTGTGTGGTGATTTGGACTAAACCACAAAACCTCAAAATGAAGTCAAAATGACATTTGAAGGATGAAGAGAGGTTGTGGATAGGCGTTCTTTTTCTCATGCCTTTATTGGTACAATTTCCTACTCTAATACAGCTATTTTCTTTTTAATTTCTAGTTTTTTCTAACAGAGTACATTGGGCCTCTTCTGATATATCTGCTGTTTTACATTCGTCTCTCATCTATTTATGATCAAGTGGAAAGTATGAAGAACTTCCGCCACCCAGTAGTTCAGTAAGTGACACTTGCATGAACTATTTTCCTGGAGGATAGGGAGCTAGACGGATGGAGGTTGCACTTGCAGGACTGAGGAGATTACAGGAGGTGTGAGGCTGCATGCCTGGTCTCAGTCAGTGGAAGTTCCAGGTTGTTCTTATCAATAGTGATCTGGCACTTCAGCAGCACTCATAATCCTGACCAAAACCAGGATCCCAGTTGCAACAGTCACTGCATCTGATCACAATGGGGGATATAGTGTTTTCCCCAAATAGTTTGCACTCTAGACTCACAGCCTGAACAGAAGGTATTTCACCAATAAAAATGGTGACTAGCAACCCAAAGTCACTATTGACAGAGAAAAGAAAGGACAAGACTTCAGGTGTTCCACTCCCGGTCTCTTTACAACTCATTCCCACTCGTAAGATGAGTAGCATCACCGTCCAGCACAGAAGATAACTATCCCCACACCAGCTTTCACATAGGCAAAACAAGGAGGAATTTTGCGTGGTCTGCATGTGACAAGTCAGGTCAAGGGCAACTGAGAAACTCAAAAGAAGCACCATAGGAAATCAAAATTGGTAATTTGATTTTTGAAACTAACCTCTTCAAACTGTAATGGTTGCACAGGGCCAAATGTAACATGTTCGAATTCTGAAAGAATTTTAAGAAATCAAACACTTCTATGGCAAACAAAAATAAGAGCTTAGCCACTGTTCTAGAACAGTGAAGAGCAGAGATTCTATCTAGCTGCACAGAAACAAATTAGAGGAGCTCTTATATAAGTATAAACCAGATAGCATTGCTGCTCTTCATCACTGGAACAGTAATGCTAGCAAGGAAAAGAAAACAGCTCTGATATATGACAGTAGGAGCAAGGAAATGTAACATGCTTAGTCTGCTAAAAGTTGAGCATGCCAAAAAGCAATAAAGAGAGGATAGGCAACTAAAATTGCTTTTTAAGACCTTCAACAGTCCCTGCCATTACCAAGCCTTTCAAAGGACTCTGGAAGAAACAAAGCAGACCTGATCAATGGGAAGGATTAAGAACTCTTACAGACAAGAAAATGGCAAGCAGCTATAAAGAGTAACTGTCAATGAGGCCAAAGGCACTGCCATCACCAATTCATTCTTTGAAGCAAATCACAAATGCCTGTTATTGTTTCATAATCTTCCTCAAAAAAGAATCAGTATAATAATTTCTACAACAATTACCTCATTTTTTTGTAATAGGCAACAAAAAAAAGCCATCAGAATTGATTAATTTTGCAACAAAAATCTAGTTTTGCATCCACCAGGAAATGAAATACAAACTATCTCCATACAGCTACTTGAGCTGGCAAAAGACAAGGAAACCGTTCAGAAGATATTCAGAAAGTTTTTTAAATGTCAGACACATCCTACAGCAGCATTAAGGCGATCTTAAAACGTGGCAGACATCTTTCAGAAAAGCATAGAAGATACCTAGTTTTATGCACAGTGGTCTTATTTTAATGTCTTGGCCGGGCTATGTGTCACATTCAGAGGTCTTGGAGCTCTTTTTAACTCAAGGCTAGTAAAAATAACCTGCTTCCCCAAAATGAAATCAACTTCATATAACAATGAAAATGATTCCATTAATCTTTGGATCCAGATGCTTCAATTTAGACAACATCTTAACTCCCACAATTTCAGTTTGACTGCAGTTTTGGAATATTAGTCCTTTTTCCTTTTGTGGCATTAAACTGTGAATTAGTCAAAACCAGTATTTCATTTACCTTAATTTCTTTTTTTTCTTCCAGTTTGTCCTGCTTCTGCCATTGTTTACACTACATCAGACATCTTCTAGAGACATTATTTATTCACAAGTTTTCGGGAGGCCACACTCCTGTGAAAAATATGATAAAGGTGAATATATTTTTACCATTTTGTGTAAGAGAGAATATCCTCATATCAAAGCTGACCTTGGAAGAAGGTAGAGAAATAAAAAATTCGAGTTCTAGGAATTATGATTAGACAAAAAACAAACATGAACTGAAATCAATATACATTTTAGCTCCTGCATGTCAATGTCCACTTTGAATGATCCACCCAAGGGGCTGATTGTCATGTCCACGGTATTTCTTAAGCTGAATGCTGTTCTATTAAGAGATATGATGCTGCAACATGCAGCAATGCTGACAGAAATCGCACTCCCTTTCTTCAGTGCAATATAAATACAGAGCAAGAGAGACAGGCCTTGCATTAGAAAGCTAAAATGAAAATGCAAGCAGAAAAAAAATTCTTCTTCTATAGGTGGAGGCCTCAGGAAAAAAAGACACTCAGCTGACCTAGTCTGTTTCTCAAAGTCTCTAAAATTTCAATTTTGTGTTATTACGCATAGGCTTTCCTTTCTTTCATGTCACATAGTCATCTCAGTCATTTTGTGTCACCCCACCATCCCACATTTAAGATTTTAGTGAAGGAAATAAACATACTATGATAGGGATCCTCACCGGATTCCTGTTAGAAAGGACATAATGAGATGCACAGCTAGAGATGTTGCTTTGCAACACAAAGTGTGTAAAAAAAAAATATATAAGCTAAATAGGTTTGGAAACAGTGCCATTTCCAAAGAGATTCATGCATGTGAGAGTTAAAGACGTACAGATACTCTTGTCCCCTGTGTATTCAATAAAAACCAGAAAAAAAGAAAGCTTGATTTGCAGCATTACTTAAGGGATGGAGCTGCAGCCAATCTCAGCACACCCTGTTCCTGAGAAGGTACTGGGCATGGGATCCTTAAGTTAGACACATAACAAAGCTTTATCCAATCCCCACGGTGATTTTGGTTGTTTGGCTAGTGGTATGGGTTTTTTTCTTGTAAAAAGGATGGGAGCAGTGACCCCTACACCGCGCAAGAACATGATCACATTGTCTCTCCTTGGGGTTTCCCTAGCCCATGGCTTCAATCACCAAGCAAAGGCAGTTGGAGTGCTGCTTTTTAACAAGAGAATGAATTGGGGATGAATCCAAGGGAATAGATGCTGTGTGTAGCTCAAATGTCTTTATAGGCACAGTTTAGTTTTTTCTTCTGTCAGGGTTAAACCAGGTCTATTCATTTTTATTCTTTATTGTCTCACCCTATTTAGTGTTCTGTTTGGCTAGCTCTTTCTTCATTGGAAATATTGAGTTATAGTAACAGCTTACCTGTGCTAACAGACCTTAGATTTTTAACAGAACAACTCAGAGAAAAGTGCCCTTCAGCAGTAGAATCAAATAAGGAGAAAACAGATATGAATTCCTAAAGGAGACATAAAAAAATTGAACACAATGAAAAAAATCTACACTGTGCATTTTTTTTAGTGGCTTCAAAGCATCTTAAAAATATCTATGTTCCGTGACTCAAGAAGTCACTATAAAGGTATCTGGGCTTTGCACTTACCAGAATTTCAGTTTATAAAGTTACAGTTTGTACTTGCTTATTGCCCTATGTACTTTAAAAAAAAAAAAAAAAAAGTATCTTTTGTCCATTCCAGGGTTGTGCCTTTTACTGGGGATTCACTTCCTGGATTGCATACTACATCAACCATCCACAATATACGCCACCATGTATGTATAAGTATAATACAAAACTGATCTTGGTTTTAAAAAGTTTTTGGTATGCAACATTGAGTCCTCCAAAATCAATAGATGGCACCTACATGAGATCATATTGTTAATCTAACCAGATATTAATCCCTGTAAAAAGGAAGATTGTTGCACAGGGGGCATTCCTGCTGTGCCATTGAATGTGCTTTCCTATTCAGCGCTGGTCAATCACTGTTCAGTTTTATGAACTGGGAGTACTAGAAAAGTGGAGAAAACACAAAAATCTATATATGTTGCTTATCTTCTCAGTATTTGTATTAAGAATGCAAGAGAGAACTAGAATTCGCCACATTTTCTTGGAGGAGATACATAATTTTCATAATTTTGTTCTCTCTCGTATTTTATTGTTGTACAGCTTTTTCTTCATAATTTTCTTCTTGTTTACTCTTTGAACTTTTGTTTCTTTTGAGCATAATTGGCCTAAGTTTTTCTTCCTTCTACTTTACTTTCCTTGCTAAATCTTAGTCTTTCTTTTCCTCTGTATTTTAGACTTATCAATGAGCTTTGTGAACAGAGGGTTTGCATTGCCAGTTTTATTCATACGCAGTTAAATTACTAATTTTTTCAATCAAAAATTTCTCCTATGTGGCATTTGCTTTCCTTTCAAAATAAGGCAAAAGTTCTGTTTCGAAATGATGTGATTCATTGAAAGACCGTTGATATGGTGAGACTGTAGAAAACAATGTCAAAACCTCCCTAGTCACAGTTTTTACCAGTCTGGGCCATCAAATCAGTAGTTGCAGCTTCTTTATAGAGGACATCATTGGTTCAGGACACAGCTTTCCAACAGAGAAAGCATTCAAATGTACTTCTAATTGCTTACCACTATCTTAAAATGACAATTTTATTTACATGGTTTAATGCTGGAGATCACTAGCCGTCTGGCATAGTTAGCTAGAGCACTAAAAGGTTGACGGTTTATTCTAGATGAAGGAGCAGGTGACCTCACAGCCATATCCAGAGATAGATGGTTTGGGGATAGGTAAGGAAAGGCAAGCAGGTTAGTTGCAGAATGCTACACAGGAGTGGTAAATTAAACCAGGCTGACAAAGGCCTCATGAATAACATATGCTTAGAAGCTACATACTGACATGTTGACATGTGCTGGCTGTTCTGAAGAGTTTCGGTGCAAGCCCCTGGCACCATGAAGTAGTCCTGTGCCAGCCAAAGAAAAAGTCTTCTCAAAAGTGAAGGCTCAACGAAACTTGGTCAGCGAAATGAGGTATATACATGTGGTTTGTGTCCCTCAGCCATGGCCAATGTTTACTTGAGAACTATAAACCTCTGGAGATGAACTTAATACAAATAAAGCACTTCAGTGGTCTGGGGACAACAGCAAAAAGGAGAGAGCAGGCAATGGCCAGGCAAAAATGCGAAGGTTACATATATTTCTTGCTTTTTTGGGACCGTGAATCAGATAGTGGCTCTATAGTAAAGCCTCACTACTGAAAAAAAAAAAAAAAAATGATGGATAGTTTATGTCTTGGGTCCTCTGCTCATGAAGATAGAAGGGCCTTAGCCATAGATAAGGCCGTGATTCCCAGTCTGGTTCTGACACTGATCTTCACTTCATCACCCACCTTGGCTTTCCAAGGAATTTAACACCACCAGCTACTTTGATAAAGCACTTGGATATATGAAGCTGATGAATACTAGAAAAAATTAGGTGAAAACGGCCTTGAGATCATTGGTGAAGAGACTGGCTTTTCTATAGTGCTGTTACTAGTTGCATTTTCTTCATATAGTGTGTGATAATATCCATTCTTTCTGCAGAGCCTGTCAGGAAAGAAGTATTTTTGCTCCTCAGCACTGGATTAAGTTCACCCATAGCAAACAATGTGCACACCATAAAATGCAATTTATAATTTGGTTCTGTTTTCTAGCATTTGGCCACAGACAAGCTTGTTTTGCTGCCCTTGCTTTTCTGGTACGTACAAAACCAAAATTTTTTTAATGACTGTGGAATAGGAATTACTCACAATTTAGCAAAATTCAGTAATGCTGCTAGGCATTACATTCATGCCCACAGCCCTGTGCCCTTTGACTGGATTTTATTAAGGCTTCTAGCCTAGTTTTATAGTACGCTTTACCTATAAAGGGTTTAATGTGGATACTGTATATGAGAGCTATGAGATCATCAGCATTATTACTACTCATAACTGTATTTAGACAGATTGGAACTCGCCATTTTTAAAAAACTGAAGAATTGCATCCTAAGCAGACTTTGCAACAATACTGTCTACCTTGAATAATTTAACCTCAACAGCTATTAAGAAAAATAAAGACACTCCCTGCCAAAGTGGGTTAAGCCATGGGAAAGCATGGGTGACAAAGGATGTCGGAGACTACTGAGGTTGATGTTTGAATGAATCTAAGCATATAGTGAGACAGAGGCTCAGTATAAATTCTCACATGGAAATGTAAATTCTCTTCCTACCTCTGTGAATGTGCACTTAAGCCATTTTCTTCTGCTGTTCTGCACTGCCTCATATATCTGAGACACTGACTAAGAACTGGCTTGTATTTAGCAGTACTTCTTGATATAGAGCAGAATGCAGCCGCAGAGTCAAAGGTAAACAAACAAAATTCCATGCAGAAATGCCCTTTGCTCGTTTTACTTAGGATTATAGAATTAGTAGGTGAGTTAACACCTACTAGCACGTGAATCTGTCTTGCTCCACAATAGTATGGGCATTGCACATTTCAGTGTGTGTAGTGTTTCACAAAATCAGTTTTGACTTTGAAACTTTTTTCTTTAAAATAACAGTAATCAGAAAAACTAATGTTCCTAACTCATAATTGGAAGTATGTAAATTAAAAGTACTTCTATTGCTATAGCTAGAATTACAGCTTCTGATAAGGTACTTTATAATAGACTTTCCTTTACTGGCTATTTAGTGTTTCAAATCTGGTGTTTATGATAGAGGACAACCAGTTAGTTGTAATTAAAAAACATAAAAGGACTGCAGGATTTCATCCATGACTATATATATCCATGCAGAATAACAGCTTTGCTAATAGATTGATCTTAACTTTCCTAACAAAACCCACAGAATTCTCTCTGGCAAAAAAACCCGAAAGTTCTTTACCAATGTGATACCATAGAATCATAGAATCATACAACGGTTAGGTTTGGAAGGGAACTTCAAATCTCATCTAGTCCAACCCCCCGCAAGAAGCAGGGACATCCCTGACTAGATAAGGTTATTCAGAGCCTCATCCAAACTGGCTTTGAATGTTTCCAGGGATGGGGCATCCAGCATCTCTCTGGGCAATCTGTTCCAGTGTTCTACAACACGTATTGTGAAGTTTTTTCCTAATACCTCATCTAAATCTACCTCCCTCTATTTTAAAACCTTTACCCCTAATCCTTTAAGAACAGGCCCTATTGAACAGTCTCTGCCTGTTTTTCCTCTAGGACCCCTTGAGGTACTGGAAGACTGCTATCAGGTCTCCCCGGAGCCTCCTCTTCTCCAGGCTGAACAGCCCCAACTCTCTCAGCCTGTCCTCATAGGAGAGGTGCTCCAGCCCTCTGATCATCTTCGTGGCCCTCCTCTGTTGGACTCTCGCCAACTGGTCCATGTCCTTCTTATGTTGGGGGTTCCAGAACTGCATCCGCAATACTCCAGGTGCAGGGTCTCACCAGGGCAGAGTAGAGGAGAAGAATCACCTCCCTCAGGCTGCTGGCCCACACTTCTCTTCAGGCAGCCCAGGATGTAGTTGGCCTTCTGGGCTGCAAGGGTGCATTACCTGCTCGTGTTGCGCTTCTAATCCATCATCAATCCCAAGTCCTTCTCCTCAGGGCTGCTCTCAATCCATTCTCCGCCCAGCCTGTATTTGTGCCTGGGATTGCCATGACCCAGGTGCAGGATCTTGCACTTGGCCTGGTTGAACTTCATGAGTTTGGCAGGGGCCCACCTCTCCAGCCTGTCCAGGTCCCTCTGGATGACATCCCTCCCTTCCAGTGTGTCAACAGCACCACACAGCTTCGTGTCATCTGCAAACTTGCTGAGGGTGCACTCTATCCCACTGTCCATGTCGCCGACAAAGATGTTGAATCCACAATGTTCTTTAAGATAATGGCACATTTCAATATAAAATGAAGTTACATAGTACTTTCAATTAGTTTTAACTGATGTTCGTTACGGAAGACTTCCAGAACTGGCTTAAAAAAAATTACGATCGTATTTCTTTTTATTTTATTTTTTTAATTTTTCCAGATTTGCAAAATTCTGAACGGTAAATAAGATAACAAAACACAAGATTTTACACTGCATTTTTTCAATTTGAGAGAACAAATCAATCTTCAAACCCAATGAATAAAACGTTCAATTCAATATGAGACTGAAATTTGTACGGCATTTTGCTTTTCTTCATAAAGCACGAAAAATGAAAAACATAAAATAAGATTGCTGTACTGACAGGCTTTCTGTTTCAGGAATTGAAAATGGTTTTTCTACAAGTTCTCACTTTAAATATGGTGGGAATTGATTTTGGTTCTATAGTAGTTTTAATTGATGAAGAACTGAAAGCTACAAACAAATCTGTAATCACTTTGTACTACATCCTGTATAACTAGGTGAGGAGACATGATACCTCTTCCAAAGATTTAAACCATCTTAAAACCATTTTATTAAAGCACAAGTTTGGGAGGTTGGTTAGGGCTAGAAACAGCATAACCAGGGTAGCAAAACCAGGAATAATAATACTGGGTCCGTTCATTTATCAACTTCCGACTACTATCCAGTTGACCAGCCTGCCCTTCAGCACACTGCTGCCTTTTTATTCACCCTACTTTTCCTCCCTCTGTGACTTACCTAGAGAACTGGTTACTATGCTCTGTAACTGGCATAACAAAGGTGATAGTTATGCTGAACACTTCTGAGAGTGTGTGTAGGAAGGCTAGGCACATTAACTCACGCCATTTTTACAAAACAAGTGGCTAATTTTTCACCTGCTTCCTTGCAGCCTGTATTAAATCCAGATCATGACAATGATGTTCGCCTACATTATTAGAGCCTCAGGAACCGATGTGATCTCCCCAGATCAAAGCATGTTGCACTTGGCAGGCATGGGAATCATACGGCAGGCCTGCCTGCACTGAGCTCGAAGGAGCTGAAATATGGGCTTTCACCCCAGGCTGTGCCCACAGTGCTCAGTAGACACTTGTAGATAAATATCACAGAATATATTTCCCATATAAAGGTCTTTTGGAGTTCATATTTTCTGAATACAGAGACTCAGTTGTAATGGGGGATTCTGGTTTTGCAGTACAACACAGTTACCGCAGCATTTTAGACATTGAAATGAAAATACGTTTTTAATATCTTGCAGATGTGTGAAGCTGGAAATCACTTTATCAACGTAGCTTTAGCTCACCCAAGTCATTCAGGTATGTCTTTGTTTCCTGTTTGTCTATTTAAGACTGAAGTGTGCTTAATTTATCAATCTTCTGCTGATATAATTTATGTATCTACATCTATAAAATAAAGAAAGATGAAGTAGGTATCATATCTTCAGAATAAATGTAGTGACAAGGAAACATTAGCAACACTGTTTTTGCTCCAAAGATTATAGCAAATTTATCTTTATTAGGCACAACTGCAATTTAAATATAGATTTAAGCATGAAAGTTCTCTAAAGCATTCTGTTAACTGACAACAGTTAATTCCATTTTAAATAAGTTTCAAAAACTTTTAAACTAGGTTGCCTTATTTTTAGATACATGCATCTCATGCAAAGATACACTCACACACATACACACAGCTAGACTCCTGAATACCTACACAGATATATATATGCTCTTAAAAGGCTGCTTGAAGCATGCATTTTCAGGATGTTTTGTACCGTGAGAATAAAAGTTATAATACATATACGATAAAGTAAAATCTACTTTCAGGTAATAATTGTATAATTTTCCACTATAACACCTTATTCAAGAAAGTATTTCAGTGCAATATAAGTTTCATCACAGAAATCAGTTTCTATTCAAGAAAGCCTGTGGTTAGGCATGTGCTTATAATGTTTGTCGCAAGGGTCTTAATTCAGTTTAAAAGCAGCAAGAGCCATTTAATTCGTCTACTTTCTCAATGCCTACAAGTGTTACAGACAGCATTGTTGCCAGAACTTAAAAATAAAGCGTTGTGTGAGCATTATCAGTGGCTTGTAGAGCAATCTTGTTAGCTCTGGAGTTTTTTTCCTGTTCTATCATGGGATGAAGGATGAGGCTGCAAGAGGGCAATAGATCCATATTCCTGAATAAGATAAAACTGCATCTTTTATATCCTGGAAGAGTGCCCTTAGCCCTCACCTGCTGGCCTGTCCGCATTCAGCTACTTGTCTCTCTCTTCTTCTGAACAAAGGTTGCCCCCTTTAGACATGGCAGACCTTCCTGTAAAAATTGATACACTGCTCACTAAGCAGCATTCTCACTAGGATAAATTCTGCTACTTCAGAAGATTTCACTGAAACTTTTCTGATGAGTTGTACTCTGGCAGCATTAGACAAGGGCTGTTACAAGGGCAAGTTGTGATAAGGCTCAGTTCCTCTCCCTGTATTGAAAATGGTTTTGTCTTTTTGTCTGTTTGTTTTTTTCTTTGAGGTTGTTTTTTTTTCTCTCCTTATTTTTCTTTTCATAAAGGAAGTAAAGCCTGTTTTCCAAGTCCAACCTACAACCCTTTCACATGGCTCTTCTTGTTGGTATCCTGCCCCAACTACACATACGAGGTACATGACTTTCTTGTGCTTATATACAAAGGGTAGGTGGTTACTGTGTTTCAACCATTGCGTGCAGAAAATCTGCAAGGATTCCATGCAGTTCTCTGTGCACATCAATCATTACGTTCTGCATATGTGAGAGCCTCCTTGCTCTGACAAATGTTTCTCCACCAGACCCTTCTCTTCCCTCACGTCACTATCATGACTCTTGTACATACCCCCTTCCACTACAGAATCCGCAGTGATCCAAGGGTTTACCACCCATCTCATCACCCCATGCAGCACAGTGCAAGTTTCCTTTCTAGCTATTTTTCCTCTCTGGTTTCCATCACAAGTATCACGCTCTTCTTCCAGGGGGAGCTTTTGAAAACTTGCCCATAAAGTATTCAATGAAAACTTTACATCAATTATACAATTAACAGTGCCTTTTTCTTTGCAACAGATTGGGTCTTGGATTAGTTTTACAGTGATGACACAAACCCTGCCAGGTAAGTTTGAAACAAAATAAAGACAACGTCTAAACTGTTGTTTGTGGAAGTAATTATGGAAACCTAAAATTTGTTAAAAAATTTATGGTATATGAAATATTGCCATCGAATCCCCTGTATGAACCTTCAAAGTGCTACTCTCAGAAAGCTGCAGAAAGCATGAAGATTATTGCGATACCTTCTTTTGATCAAAACCAGCTATTTTTTCTGTGAAATATTGTTGTTTCTTCTATTTCCACAGTGAAAAAAACTTTGAAATTTAGAAAAGAAAACAGTATTCTTCATTTACTGTCAATCATTTTTTATATAGGAAAGTGTCTTTGAACTGTGAACCTGGAATAATATTTCTAACAGGGAGAGAAAAGCACATGTAGTTAGTATTTCAAAAAAAAAAGGAAACAGACATGGTCCTAGTAGCATTTTTTCCATTTGCTTATATTAGGCAGTCAGCTTGTAACAGCAGTCTGCTTAGTAGCTTTTGCAACTCTTGCTCAGTACTTTCCTGCATCCTTAGATACCTAAATACCATATAAGTGTAGTCCCTGGGACTGAGCTCTCCAAAACATTCATTCTTTAATTATTTTTTCATTCCAAATTAGAAACCTAGAAAAGCTACTTGGAAATGGTAGACCCACATAGTTTTCAAATGATAAAGAAAGGAATTTCAAATGTGGATTAAACCACATCATGCAAAAATTAAACTTTCAATTTTGTTTGAAAAGATATAATATTTTTATACTTTAGACTCTGGTGTGGAAATGACCTGAAGTTTTCGGAACACTGTAGGGCTGTATTTATAAGTGTACAGTGCAGCAGCATGTGGAACACATTCATCCTTGCTGTAATTGTCCCAAACATAACTTGACCAGATGCCAAATAAATGCTTCTGATCCGCCAGCTCATTTTAAGGAAAAAAAAAAAAGTTAATGAATTTGCAAAAAGCACTTGTAAAAGCATTCTCCATTCAGTGCCACTCAGCCTGAAGGCAATCACAGTACGGGCCCGGGCATCTATAATTTTCAGATTTGTCACCTTGCAGCAGGGCACCTAAATCTATACATCACTGCCTACTTGCTCCACGGCTAAGCTCTCTCTCCATGCAACAGGAAGCTAAAGCACAGCTCACCGTATCACTTGGGAACAAAGGTAAAAAACTGTTATACGTCAAAAAAAAAAAAAAAAAAATCAGAAAAATAGTTGAGAGACGCCATGAGTAACTCTGTGTTCTGACAGCACGATGTTTATGGAGGCCTTGTGATTTATGGTGAAGTCATAGGTGATAAAGTGTGTGTCTAATAGATGTGAACATCATCTGTGTGAATTCTGATGTGCAGTGTGAACCTCAGGGTACCGTATATCAGCAAGAGGCTGAGAGCAAGGGCAGAGTTAACTTGTCTCTGCCCACTGAAGGAAGACAATGCAGACTTTTCCATAAATGCTCTTGCAGTCACAGAAACACACATTGAAAAACTACAGATGATTTTTTCTTTTTTTTTTTCTTGGTAGTTGGCATTTTTGCTTTCCTGATGGTCATCCAGATGTCTCTCTGGGCCCAAAAGAAACACAAGCTGTATCTGAAGAGATTTTATCCAGAGGTGCGGAGAAAAGCAGCTCTGATTCCTATCATCTTCTAAGTTCTTCACAAGAGGTGCAGCCTAATTGTACAGTACAAAAACTAACTCAGAGTAAATGAATCATTTCATTCAGTAACCAAAGTGCATCAGAGGAAAAACTACCGGTTTTATTTTCAGAAAATTAACAGTTCAAGATGAAGAGCTTTTAAATGAAAAGAAAAATGTAGGTCTTGAATTCTTGGTTCCTGCTAAATTTAATTAGATTATCTATAACGGAGCTAATTGGGAAGGGACAGGAAAATTTGTTATATATTGTGTTAGGCTAGATATTTAGCTGGTGTAAATAGGCACAGATGCTGTTAAAATTAACAAATTCAGCTCATCTGCATACTTCCAGGTCTGCTGATTTTAAGGTTCAGTGTTAGATGTTGACGAGATTCTTGGATTTTTGCATTAGAAAATGTTTCACTGCCTTGTTTTTGTTAAACTGCACAGAAGAGACACATTCTGCCTCAGCTCCTCTAAAGCATCACATAAAAGAGAAACCACTATGCTGTTAACAGAGTTTAGTCTATCTTTAAAAGGTTTTCCTTTCTTTTTAAAAAAATTGATTTTCATAGCAAATTGTTCATTACAAATTGGCTTAAAATTATAATTGCGGAGAGATCTGGTTTTCTTTTATTTTTCAGGTGGGGAAATCATTCCCATGATCCCAGTTCTCATCTTCCTACCAATTTATAGCATAACCTTTGGTACATCATTTAAGTCCATCCCCCTTTCACACAATGAACAGCTCTGGAAATAGCAGACTTTCCGGACAAACAAAGCATGTTAAGATCCCCTTGTTTAGGGCTTCACTGCATCCAGACACCATTCACGTTACTTGTATAAAGCACTGTGAAATTCTTGGGCACAAGGTGTACAGGTTGTAATCGAAAAGGAAAGGGATCTTGCCAAATGCATTTCTGTCCATATCTGAACTGTCTCAGATGGACACTAACTACCGAATGTCTTCAGCTCCGCTGCAGTTTGGTCAGTTTCTTTCCACTACTTTTCTTTCCAGAACATTATTTTTTAAGGGATGCTTTGGTCTTGTTATTCAAGTCCTGAAAACCTGTTTAGGTCCATTTGCAAATCAGTGGCTTCCATGTCATGCATAAGCACAATTTTACTTACAGAGAATAAAAGAATCAGAACTTCTTCAGGAAGTATTAAGACATAGAGAGTTAGGGCCAGAGAGTTAGAGTTTAGTTTTCATTCTGGTTTTGCTGTACATTTATCAATGTCTTTTGGCTGCCTTAGGCTGGTGAAAAATCTTGCCTAAAGAACTTTAATCATTAGAGAAATGATGGAGGACACAAGCAAGGCATGCGGTTTGTCTCCTAAAGGCACTGCTATCTTTGCACCAGCTGAAGTGTTCTAACAAAGTTAATTTGCTCAGTAAATTGTGTTCATATCCCTCTTCTAATATCTAATTTGCAGCACTTATCCTATTAGCCACTGTAACTTAATTTCATCTTGGTAATATAAAAAAGTAACGTTTCCTATTTTTTTTTAACTCATAACCTGTGAACACCTAGAATTTTTTATTCCTCTCAATGGAAAACCTGAATCACAGTGAACGTCCAATTTTCTAATGCAGACTGCTAATAAGGATCTATTTTTGAAAAATTTTTTTTTTTAGCCAGTGTTAGATGAGTGAGACTCTTGTCTATTGTTTAATTCCTGCTACTGGGATTGTTTTGATTTCATTTTAATTAAATGGTTCATTTTAGCATTCTCTAAGTTTAAAATAGTTCATGTGGGAAGGTAACTTGCCACGATTACTCACTTATCTGTTAATCTCTTTATTACAATGGCTGCAGCTTTAAGTCTGTTCAAGGTATGTTTCCAGAGTGATTTCAGTTGCTAGGATTGTGGTTCCTAGGAACTGATAGTTCAACAGCTAGCTTAGGCACAAAATTGTTTACCATCCTGCTTGTTAGTTGGATCATTCAGTAAATGGAGGGGGGGAGTGAAAAGGGATTTGCTCGTTTAGTAAATTACTAAAGTTTTAAAATGGAGGTAAGAGCAAATGAAGATAAATTACAGAAGGTTGTCTCAGATAAACACTGCAGATATTTTGAGAGTCACGAATAGGGTGTTGACCACCTGAAATTTCTCTGAACAGTGTTACATTACTTTACAAATACCAATAAAGCCAACTTCCTGCACCTCTATTGATCTTTCTGTGTTACTCTGTGATCTCTGATTTTCAAGGCAAGTTCCATGTGATTAGAATAATAGAATCATAGATAATGGAATCATAGAATGGTTAAGGATGGAAGGGACCTTCAAAGGTCATCTAGTCCAACACTCCTGCAAGGAGAAGGGACATCCTCCGTAGTCAGTCTTTGTTTTGATAAATGTTATGGGGCCTCGCTTTTGTAAAAAAAAAAGAAAAAAACAAAAACAATTGAAAAAAAAAACAAAATAAAGGGAAAAAAACCCCTTAGGCAATAATTATATATATCAGTATATTAAAAAAAATTCCAATTGACAGTTATTTTAGGCACAAGTGCCATGAACCTTTTGTACCAAAACAATTGTTGCCACAAAAACATTTTCATGGGAAAGTTTCTCAAGCCTGTGCTTATTATTGGGGAAAAAAAGATGACTTGTTCATCTCTAAATATAAGGGTATTTCTTGTATTAGGGTCTGATGAGGAAGTAAATGGTTAACTGCAAATTCCTTTTGCAGTATTTTTTCTTAGGAACAGACCTAAATTTCTCAGAGTCATCAGTAGAATGAAGGCACAGGCAAGGAAATCCACACCACTACCAGAAAGTCATAATGTTTCAAAGTCAAAGGGAAGGAGTCAACCTCCAATATAAGCCATCAGGTGCAGCTTAGGTAGTTGCTCCCCACTTTGGCCACTCTTAATATATAACTGCTTCATAGGCGTTTCTAAGGATGTCAAAATTCCAGTGCATTGGATACACTGGTACCCACGGAAAAGCGAAAATAATAAGAACAATGTGAATTAGACTTTGCAATATTGTTTCTCCATGAGCGCTGTGAAATACACTACTTGCAACAAAACCCAATTTGTCCCTTTGACCTAAATCACTTTCTGATGCTGCTTTCCCCAGTTTTTGCACCTACAAAGGTGATAGACTGCAGGGTAATGACTCCACTCACCATAGTTCTCTGCCCTTACCTTTGCTCTCAGGGTCAGTGTGGGCTGCCCTGTGGCTTCTATCAGCCCTAAAGCTTTACTAATAGAGACAAATTATGTCATTCGTCACAAAAGACAGGAGGCAGCAGTACCATACAGCAGTAAAATCAAATGGTTAGATATCAAGAGACAGCATAGTTGGGCCACCATGTGTAGGGGCAATTCGTGCTCAATACTCTTCAGAAGCTTATCCATTTAAGCCAAGAGACCCTAAATAAAACAAAACACTGAGACACTGGGCCTAGTAGACAACAGTTTTGGCAGGGACCTTTTAAAAATAAATGAGATTAATTACTAATGGGTGCTTACTCTCCTGTCCACCAACTGCTTGAACAGCATTGCGTGGCCTGCGGGCTCAAAGTGTATCTCAAAATAATCACTTCCTTGTCCCTCTGGAGAGACTGTTCAACATCCAGGTCCCTCCGTGTTCACTTTCCATCTTACAACAGGGTTTCTGCTGTGATCCTCCAGAGGGGTGAGAGTTATCTTTCCAAAAGTTCCCCCAAGGCTTTAAAATTCAGGAACTGAAAGTTAAGCACTTCAGATATGCAGCTCTGCAATTTTGTAAGCTTCTCTCACCATGAAATGCCAACCTGGAGAGAGCAGGCACCAGCTCATGCTTCCTTGTTGTGCAGGAAGGCATTGTGATGGGAAAGTGAAGTGGCAGATCCTTCTGTGAACAACTTGGCAGCCCTTGTATCCCCATTTTGAAGAAGTCCTTAAGATTCAGCAATATGCTTGTCTTACAAGACAGTTACTAGATCTTCACAGCTGACAGGACTGAAAATGATCTTCCTGATTTAATCTTTCCATAGGAAAGTAGAGCCCAAAACGACACCAAAAGCAGAAACGGATAAAGGCAGACGGTCATTCTTTTCTAAATATGCTATCGTCATCAAAATATCTTATACTTTCTATTGTTTTCTATAAAGAAAGTGACTCTAAATTGTTTTTTATCATATTAGGAACTGACATAAAGCAGCTTGATATCAAAGTAATTCCGTGAAAGAGCGCCTACAGTGATAGCTAGATATAATAAAAGTCACTGAATGTGAAGACTTCTAAAGCACACTATGAGAGGCAGAAGAAAAGTAGAGATAATTTGTCTATTTATAGGTTTAACAAGTGCTGCTGAACTAAAAATTAATTCAAACCATAAAAAGCTTTCCAGCATGCTAATATTTTCCACATGATGATTTATTGGCTTGGCTTACCTTTTCTATATTTTCCTAGGCCCAACTTCTGTCTTCAAGTGATATTCCTTGGCATTAACATTCATGAAAGTTTTCAGAAAAATGCACTGGATGTCTGTTCCAGTGCTGCGCAGATAAACATAGATGAAGTGTTGTGCTGTCATTGCACGCAGATTAGAATCTACATGAATAATATTTTATTACAAAAAAGTATGCTTTATCATAGGTAACTGTATAAAGGCTACCGCATAGCTATGATTAAAGGCAATTTTCACATTGCACATGTTTCACATCACAGAAGAATGTTTATTTTATTGGTCCCTGTACATCTTCAGCTGTATGTGATTCAAACATACAATTCTTTCTGTGGGTATCAGAACCAAGAGCCAAGCTGTCCTGGGCCTTTGTCACGGTCCTAGTACTTGGTTATTTGTTTATCACCGGTCTCTGCCCTCGGAGGAAATCTGGGAAAACATTTCCGTATCCAACTTGCCCAACTAGACAAGCAGTTGTCCAGGTGAGGACTGTTTGTCACTGTGTGACTGAAATAATCCGCACAGAATTTCCTTGTAATGTAGTAGTAAATCTAAAACCTTCTTTACCAAAGGCTAAGAAAAGTTAATAGGCCATGAAATATGTGCACTTAGATTAAAAATTCTACCACATATTAACACCTCCACAATACACAGGCTTCTAATGTATACTTGCTTTTATCTAACTTCTAAAGCCTTTGAAGAATGATGAATCAAGTAAGAGGAAGTCATTTATAGTTAAAAGAAATAGAAGAGTATTAAACAATACTACTTAATTCCTTATTTTAAAAAGCAAATATCACATCTTTTCTCAAAGAAATTTTATTCTTAGCCAGCTTCCTCCTAATACACAGTATTATTCCTGTGAAAAAGTAATATGGCTCTAGTAGTTATCCCTTTTATTGTTCCCAGGATTTTGATTTGAAATTACAGGCTTCGTCATTTAAGGTCTCTTTTAAAGCACTACAGGACACGCCGCAAAGAAAACAGATAGCATCAAATATTCTTTTCCTCTTATTCATAATGAAACGTTTATGAGTTTTCAGTTGACTGGACAAATGTTGTTACACTAAGTTACAACACAAACAAATATTTAAAAAGAAGTCCCTTTCCACAAGACAGTAAGAAAAAAAAGGAAATTTTTGTCATTTCTATTAATAATATGAGGCCATATTTCAGATTCAGGGGCATCCTTGCAGAAGGAAACATTGATTAGAGAGCTGGAATGACCAGAATGTGGATACAGTGTGCTTTTAGGGATTAGCAGTTACGTATACTTTGAAAGAAATTTCAGTCTTTCTGACAATTGAGATTAACAGAAATGACAGATTAACAGATGACACCATCTCCAATATTGTATCTAATGAAAAACAAAGTACCAACAAGGAATATTTGTCACATCACTACACACACTGTAGTCTTCCATCTGCTGGTTTACATATGCTCTCTGCAGAAGGTGCTTTACTTTTGGACTTGTACAGCTTTCATTCTAACTCTTAAATATTTACCTATGAGAGCTTTGATATATGCGGTGATGTCACAGGAAAATTAGCTGTTGATTTCAAAATATTAAGGATGAAGAATCTATTTGTACACTGTTAACCAATTTCAGCCCTCTTGCCCCTCACATACACGACTCTTTTACGGCCATTTCCAGATACCCTTCCAACAGCAACGTGAAGCACAATGCCATATTCACAGACTTGCTAAAAATCCCACCTTAATCCAGTTGCAGAGGACAGAGCTAAATCTCAAAGCAGTGAATAGCAATACTCTGCTCTACCTGAAACCTAACTTCAAAATTCCTCTCCTTGTTTCTTTCGCTCCTAACCTCTGGAGTTGAAGATATTCATGGAGTTCTCGCTGCAAAAATACAGGAACAATTCTTCCAAGTTTGCAACACTGTCTTACTATTATACCATAAATACGTAACAATAGAAGCTGCAAAACTCCCACTTGTACATTTGACTTTTTCTCATTCAAAGAGCTCTAAAGGGTAAAAGGAAGATGGATATTGTGCTTATATGGATACAGGGACAAAGTAAAGAGGGTTGTAGTAATCCAAGAGCTGGCATCTAATCAGGGTCTCAGTGCCTTGGACATCTATCCCAGGAGAGAGCAGTGCAATAAAGATTTACTGCAATGTAATAAAGGCGATACTGATCTTGATTATGGATCTGAAATAAAAAACAGGTGATCTATTTTGTTCATATGCATATATTTGCTGGAAGATAAACCTCAAACATTTTTGCAGTTAGTTTAGAAATAGCAATTTTAGAACAATTCTCACTCACACGCTATAAGCACACGATGGACACAGTAATGCAAGTTACACAGGGAATTGCTTCGTGCCTTGTTATTATATATAGTTACTTTTCTTCATTTTTTTTTTTTTTCTCAGAGAAATTAAGTTCTTTTCCTACCAGAGAAGTTGTTGAAAATTTTCATGCCCTTACTACCTGCAATAACAAATCCTTAGGGGAGACAAAAGACACTAATTGATTGTGTCAGGGTATGAGATTCACAGAGGGAGTTCAGGATTCATTCACAGATAGGAGACTCTCTTGCTCAAGTGCTGATGAGTCTGAGCCCACAATAGACCAAAGCCCATCTCAGCCACTGCTTCTCAGCGTCTCTTTGCTCACCAGCCATGGACCCAGTCACCAGATTCAGTGCAGAAGTCCTCTTTGAACTTCTCAAGAATGTGCCACAAACCAGCCCCAGTTCTGTTAGATGTGCTGCAGGTGCCAGGCCAGGATACTGAAGATAGATGGAAGATGGGCTTAGCCACGTAACCATCTAAATAAGCAGCCTGCCAAAGAGTTTCTCATCCTTGACCAAGTCACTGACGTTCACTTCTCAATATTTAGGCAGCTCTCATGGTCCTTCCCAACCTGTGCTTTGTGAAGGCACACATCAGACTTGCTGTCAGTGGCAGAGGACTGCCCATACCAACAGAAGTGAGCACAGCAGGCAATCCCATAAAACACTAAGAAAAATTATTTATTTAGTGGCAAACAGTTTATATAAAAGCAATAAATCTGAAATAAAATGCAATCCTTCAGTGCCCACAAGACGTACAGTTGACATACACAAATAATAGCCAGTTACAAAGACAGAAAAACTGCAGGAGTGTTATTACTGGAGATAAGGAGTGGGGGTAGAAACTTTGTTTCCATCGCAGTTTCAGCAGAGAAAGCAAAGTTGATTCATTGGTTACAGTTCAAGATGAGCATCTCCAGCAAAAATTAAGGGCAAAACCAAGGTCATGATAAGTAAAAATTTCAAGGAGCAGCAGACAGGACTGGCTAAACTGATTGCCGTTTTAACCGCAATTGACAATAAAACAGTAACATTAAAAGGCAGGCTGAAGGATGGTCAAAAGGTTAAGCCAGGCAGGCTGGTAGAGAAAACATAAAAATTGTCCACTGACACAAAAAATGTCTGCAGATGGGGCTTCTCCTGCTGCTGTCCTGATCGGGACAAAGATAGAAAACTGAGAGCAAGAAGGAGTCCTGAAGCCTTGATGTCAGGCAAGCCCTGTAAGACTCGCTAGTTGAAGCCAATGAAGGATAACAGCCCCAAAAATCACGCCTGATATGTCTGTTACATCTACAGCATCTAATGAATTTCCCTGCAATGTTTTCTCTCCATCTTAATTTCCTTCGCTCTCAGAGAATATAATATATGCCTTTATGTTGCAGCCACAAGAAATGAAAGCCATCTGTTTTTTTTTTTTGGTTTAGGCTTTTTTCCCCCCCTCTTTTTTTTCTAATTAATACAACCAATGTATCAGCTTGCTTGCATATCACAAACAGCTGAAATACTAAGCATTTCAATATAAGCTAAGAGAGAAAAAGATCAGTTAATCCATAATCACTATTTTTTTTCTGCCAATTTTGGATTTACAGAAACTATTGAATATCTATATTTACCTCAGGAATCAAAATGTACTACTACCCACTGAGGACTCCCTCTTCAAGTCTCAATTTTAGGAACAAATTGCTCTTAGTGCTGTTTTCCAGCAAACCAAGATCACTTAATTGCTAATTACTGTAAATTACAAGTGCAAGGAACAGCATTCCCTTGTTTCAGACAAAGAACCAGCCAGGCTGAATGCTGTAAACTGGAAAACATAGTGTTTGATTTCTCCAGAAGAAACATCCTCTGATCGCTCTGTACTCGGGAGTCTGACATAGCTCAAACTGCAAGTGAACAAAACTTGATGATTCACACCACTGAAAATTGAAAAGCAGAAGCATGCTGCCAAGGTGGAAACAAATGTAGCTCAAAAGCTCTGACCTTTTCTTTAACAAATGTACTGTGGTGAGAATATGAGGGAAAGAAAACTGTGCCATAACTGAGACTTATTGTATGGCCAGATTTTTGCTCTGAAAACAACCTACCTTTATACTTGAAACGGGATTGTAGACATGGGGCCAATGTCCATATTGTTCCATCTATGGGATGGATATAGTAGAGAAACAGGCTGCCTCTCTCCTTACCTCAAGCTGATGTGATGGAGTTTGCCAGTACCACGGTCTTGCTGTCCGGGGGCCAGGAGGAAGCAGAAGGTCTGACGGGGCAGAGGGTCTCTGAGACCCACTTGCTCCCAGGGATAACCAGGTGGTGCGATGGGTTACACATTTCCATATGCCTTTCTTGCGGCTGCAGGCTCAAGAGGGTTCTTGCAGCATCAATAGTCTGCATGATTCCAAAGCAACCTCAGGGCAAGAAGAGCCAAAGTCACCAGAGACATCAAAATGCCCCTTTAATGGGCTCTTAGCATGACTTATGGCTCTGAACATCCTTGAAGCTATGCCGTGTTGCTCACATTCCCCTCCCCTCAATGGTGCTGTAGCACACTCCTTCAAAACAAAAACTGTACACAGTTGCAGATGGCCATTGCCATCTCCCTGAGTGACAAAAATAAAATAAATGGATGCAAGAAGACTGATGATCTACTCTAGGACGCCTCGTTGTGATGCATTGAAAAGAACAGCTGGTTTTCAGCAATGTATTTACCAGTAATTTAAAAGACAACAACATCCATATTATCCAGAGGGTTTAGTAACAGTATGGAATGAATGCTGAATAAATGCTCCTTTTGATAAACTCACAAATATTTGGGGGAATGCAACAATGATTTATATTCTTCTGAGAGAAATAAACAAATTAAGGATTATACAGTCTTGAGGAGACCAGATTATGTAAATGTGAATTTCTGTGTATTTTCAGATTAAGCTTTTCTCTCTTGGTATTAGAGGGAAAAAAAAAAATCACAGAATTTTCAACTTGAAAGAAGTTCTAGATTTTTTTGTATTCAGTTTACTTATAATTTGTCCCTCCCCAAATCAAGTGAGAAAAATTTATTGCACACTCAAACAGTGTTTTGGAACAGAATTTCAAAACTAGTCTGAAGTGAAATAATGAAATTACTGTACAAAAATTTTAACTTTGTGGATGTCAAAAATATTTGAGTAAAAAGCTTTGTTTTTATAGTGTGAAAGTGTTTCCTTGCAACTCGGCACAATCACTGCAATTCACAGTGCAGATTATGAGACTTGCATTGAAAAATTATTTATCATCCAAACTAATAAAAATAGGCATACTATTCATGGATAAAATGAAACTATTAAAAAAAAACTGCTCTAGCTGAATTCAGCTGTTAGATATCTTCCTACTGAATTTTCACATGTCAACAAAACAAAATTTTCCATCAGAAATAATTTAAGAAAATGGCTTTGGCTAGCGCCAAGGAATGTGCTGATAACTAAAGGTGTAAAGTGTATGAGTCTCTGGCCCATCCTGCTCTCGAGCACTGAATCTCTTGCATCTGTTCTCTCCAGTCCTCATACGTCTATACTCTCCAACGTCACAGCAACAGACAGCACAACACAGCCTCTCCTGACTTGCAGCAGCAATGCACAGAGTGCTGACAGTTCTCAGCTCATTAAACTGAAGCATGCGGAAGTTGCCTCCTCTACGTGCACCCTCCACTAATGCAAATCATGAAGTTCAATACTGGAAAGAAGCACCTTGGTACGTGAGCAGTTTAAGGAGCAACTGATCCATTCTTAATTATGGCCATCATGTTCAGCATATCACAGGATCATAAAATCATAGAATGGTTAGTGCTGGAAGGGCTCTTTAAAGGTCATCTAGTCCAAATCCCCTGCAATTAGCTGGGACATGTTCAACTAGATCAGGTTGCTCAGAGCCTCATCCAACCTAGCCTTGAATGTTTCCAGGGATGGGGAATCCACTACCTCTCTGGGCAACCTGTTTCAGCGTTCTACCACCCTCATTGTAAAATTTTTTCCTAATATCTAATCTAAATTCCTCTCCTTCTATTTTGAAGCTCCAACTCACAAGTAAGAGATTTCTCCCTTGTTCTGCCGGGATGAACATCAGAAGAATCTGGGCAATTTAAGGCAAATCTATTTAGAATATTTCTTGCCTAAATTTTTCACCCTGAAAACTTGAAAGAAGATATTTAAATGTAATGTAAATGTCAGCAATTAAAAATAAATAAAATTAAAATGGGAATAAGAACGTAAATGGTGTAATCTCTGACGACAACCACTAATCAAAGTCTAATATCCTCATATTTTGCCAGAAAATGAAACACAAAGCTGGAGATGATAAAATTTCTTTCCACTGGATAGTCTTCTGTAGTTAAAACTATGAATGCACAGCTGAAGTGTTTTATACAAGCAAAAGTTTATATGTCAAGTACTCTGAGAGGTGAAAAAATCCCAGCCCATTTACTTATAACTAAATATAACTCGCATCACTCATTCTCTTTTAAAATTGTGCCATAATTAAATGCTTTTTAAGAATGACAGCTTCACCATTATGCACTTATGAGGACTGAGGCTGCAGTGGAAAATTTTTACCTAACTTCCCTAAGGAAAAAAAGACTATGTATGTGTACATCTATGCCTTCATCCTCCCCATTAAATGCAAAGATTTCCATCTAATTTAACAAAAAGGTTGTGAATTTAAGACAGTAAATTCCTAAAGACTGATAGTAAATTCCTAAAAACTTTCATAGACCTGGGAAAGCTAACAAGGAGAGATAAAACGGAAGGGATTGCCCAGAGAAGTGGTTGATGCCCCATCCCTGGAAACATTCAAGGCCAGGTTGGACAGGGGTCTGAGCAGGGTTGGAGATGTCCCTGCTCCTTACAACAGCGTTGGACTACATGACTCTTCTAACCTAAACCATCCTATATTAGCAGCCTCCCTCTGAAGGAACAGATCAGGATGAGTCACTTGCATCAGCCTCTGAGAAGCCAACATTGTCACAAAAAGTCAGAGGAAACCCCGGTAAATTCATCCCACAAAAAAATTGAGCAGCAAACTCTTTAGCATGCCAGTGAAGCACAACACTGGTAAAATAATTACTGCCATGGCTGTGTATCGCACTGAGTTTCTGTGGTCATTCACCTGAGGCATTTTATGTTTAAAGCTCCAAGGAAGGGATGAGTCCAGTGTTTCTGCTATGGAGCAGAAAGGAAAAAAATGAGCTTTACACAATAAAGAGAAGTGCAGAAGAGAAATATTTCAGGTGGGATCTTACAAAACCCTACGGGACTGAGACAAACACAACCAAGTGAAATACAGCTCCCTGCCTCCTTGAACTTAACGTAAAAATCCAAGAAAATAATCTCAGGAAAAACTATAAAATTCAATGCACAAATATATGATGATTTAAACTTAGCTGGACACTAGTTGCCCAACCAAGCTGCTGTATCACTTCCTTCCTCAGCAGGACAGGGAGGGGAGAAAATAACGTGGGGGAAAAAAAAAAAATCTCATGGCTCAGTTAAATAAAGCAAAAGCAAAGGCCCTATGTGGAAGAAGGGCCATCAGCAGGCGATGTCCAGCCACTTTCTGGGAAGTAGGGCTTCAGTACTCTTAGCAGTTGCTCTGGAAGACAAACGTCATAGTAACAAATGCCTCCCGTCTTCTTCCTCCTTCCTCTTAGTTTTTATGGCTGAGCAGATGCCGTTTGGTATGGAATATCCATTTGGTCTGTTTGGGTCAGCTGTCCTGGATATGTCCCCTCCCACGATCTTGCCCACCCCCAGCCTGGTGAGGGGACAATGTTGGAGAGACAGCCTTGGTCCTGTGTGAGCACTGCTCAGCACTAACCAAAACACTGGTATTATCATTACCTTTTTGGCTACCAGTACAAAGCACAGTATTAAGAGGGTTGCTATGGAGAAAATTAACTCCATCTCTGCCAGACTCAATACACAAATACAGGCTGGGTGAAGAATGAATCGAGACCAGCCCCGACGAGAGGGACATGGGAGTGATGGTGGAGAAGAAGACCAACCTGAGCAGTCAATGCACCCTTGCGGCCCAGAAGGCCAACAGCATCCTGGGCTGCATTAAGAGGAGTGTAGCCAGCAAGTCCAGGGAGGTGATTCTTCTCTTCTATTGTGCTCTGGAGACACCTTCAGTTCTGGAGCCCCCAACATAAGAAGGACATCGACCAGTTGGAGAGGGTCCAGAGGAGGGCCACGAAGACGATCAGAGGGCTGGAGCACCTTTCTTATGAGGACAGGCTGAGACACTTGGCACAATTGAGACTGAACAAGAGGAGGCCCTGGGGAGACCTTACAGCAGCCTTCCAGTACCTACAGTAAAGATGGGGAGAAACTCTTCAGTAGGGCCTGTTGTGACACGACTACAGTTTATGGTTTTAAAATAGAGGGAGATAGATTTAGATTAGATATTAGGAAAAAAATTTTTACAATGAGGATGGTAGAACACTGGAACAGGTTGCCCAGAGAGGTTGTAGATGCCCATCCCTGGAAACATTGAAGGCCAGTTTGGATGAGGCTCTCAGCAACCTATCTAGTTGAAGATGTCCCTGTTCCTTGATGGAGGGTTTGGAATAAATGACCTTTAAAGGTCCCTTCCAACCCTAAGTATTATATCATTCTATGATTGTAAGATCTTACAAGCAGAATGGGGAAGTAACACTGTTGTGCTGTTTGGGATTTAACCCACGGAACCACTATAACATACAACATGGACTGTGGCAGCACTGAAGGCAACATTATGATCAGAGCACTGGATACCAACATAGGTAACATTGTATCACAGAAAAAATAAACGCTACTCATGGATTGTTGTGAGGTTTAACATAAATGGCAGATTTTTTCTTTTTTTTTTAAACTTCTGTTAAACTCTTTCTTAAGCAGAATCTTAAAGAAGTATTAGCCCTTAACCAATTAACAAAATTGCTGTAGAAAATGTGCTCAGAGAATGTGAATTTACACTTGTAGCTGAACTACCTTTCCAGCAAAAGGTCCTCTTGGGAGAATGTTTGATTTTTGCAAAAGAATGAATATGTTAGGGTTTTTTTTTCTTTATAAAATAAACCACAGTCATGCACAAAGAAGGTGGCAGATGGTTGCTTCCTAATCTGCACATGAAATAATTTCCAATTACAGAGTATGTTACTTAATGTCTCAAAGTCTGTATTAATTATACACTCATCACAGTCCTGCGATTTATCACAGCCTGCTATCCCCCCGGGACTGTGCCGACACATTTCTGCTTCCCTCGGGATGATAAAAGTGGAGACCTTTGCCACAACGACATTATTTCGGGCAGAGGTGGGAGAAGCAGCATCTCCAGCCACCACTAGCCTGTGAGATCCTGCAGGCTGTTGGAGGCAGATCCACTTCTAATGATAGATCTGACAGCACAAGTGCGCTCCCTTTTCTGCAACCCCAACTTCTCCATCCAGAATGTTAACCCAGATTGTTCCTATGATCCTTTTTAAAGAATAACCCTGCAAGGAGTTAATAATCTGCCAGGGCTGAGGTGGAGGAATTTCTTCCATCAGCTCTGCTGCTCCAGAGACCATTTCTTTCACATGCACCGCAAGATAAACAGGGGTGCTTATGTTGCAAAACCTCCAAAGTGTTGCAAATCTGCTACGAATACCAGTTCGCTGTTAGGAAACCAAGGACTTTAATCAGTAGAATTATAATCAATAGCAATATTAATGATTGATAATGGAAAATACTGAATCAATATGAATTTCGAATGTAAATGTAGGGTGATTCTTACTAACCATGGAACTCTAGGGTTAAGTTTTATATATGAAATATTCTCATCCTAATTAGTTAGGAGAGTGGTAGAAAAAGGCACCAGTTATGCAGCTGGGGCCCTGAGCTGCCGCTTTCAAGCTAGAAAAGAAACAAAGGTAACATATCCTTATCCTAGATATTTCGGTATGTCGGGGGTAGTTAGGCACCCATTGTGTAGCTGAGGCCTTGAGTTGTTACTTTCAAGCCAGAAGATTAAAGGACAAGGGGGACCTTGTTCTCAGAACTGTACATAGAGATTTCAAGGAGGGGTTCAACTGACAAATTTGAGGAGGGGGCGTCCTGAAGACCCCCGAGACCACCAAAAGACCCTCAACTCAAATTACTGAGCATGCGTAAATGGGAGGAGCCGTA
>WHYT01016156.1:68577-103213 GCA_009806455.1 Tetrax tetrax
TCTGTGTGTTGCTGGCACATTTGTTTTAAGTAGTACATTAGATAGGCAATAGGTGTATATTGATGGCAGTCACTGCGATCCTTGCTGAGTAAATTCTGAAGAAATGAATTAAAAATGCCATTAATTTTTCCATGAGTTTGAGCTAGATTTTACTTGCTATAGAGACTCCCAAGGAGACTTGTTTGAGAGAACTAATGAAACACTAATGTCTGCAAAAGATTTTTCAAGAGTAGTACTTTCGGAAATATTTGGCTTTGATGAAACGTTCGACTGCCTGATAACACCAGAGCCTGCAGTTATAGTACAATATTTATAAACGGAAAAGATTTTTACAGCCTCATGAAATTTTCTGTTTTTTGTTTTCAAATTGCAGTGTTGCACTAAAACAATAGTATGTAACTTAACCTGTTCCTTATAGCTTTGTTATATTAATAGATTAAGTAGCTGAGAAGCCATAATGTGCAGAAAACTAGCAAATCGGAAATGACAGGGATAACATGCGACAATGAAAGAGCACAGTCCAAACACTGCTACCAAACTGGTAGTCTGCCTTTGACTCTTGAGATTTCCAGGTCAAGAGCATGGATAGTGCAACTCCAGTGCAATGTTTCCTGTGAGCAAGAAATTACTTTACACTGACTAATTACTCTGACACTGGAGGACACAGCATGGATCACATATCTCACTAAAACAGGTCTAAGAGTGCTGGGGAATAACTGAGACAATAAATTTCCCTGGACTTCCTCTTGCTTAGCAGATGTCTATTCATTTCTCCCTTGGCCCTCTGCACTGACTCTGGCACCTTGTACTGCTTCTGCTGCTCCTTCCAGTCTGTATAACTACATGGACTGAATAAACCTACAAGAAACAACATCTTATGTGGCTGGTTAGACTCATATCTGGATTCTGAAATGGGTAGCGTTTGGTGTGGGAGTTGTCCTGGATGTCTTTGAAAATTTGTAATGCTCAGGGCAAGCCTTGGCTAGGAACTCAGTGCCTTAGAAATGCAGCGACCAACACAGCAGGGCAATGGAAGGAGGATGTGGCTGTGAAAACTTTTGCTTACCGTAGTCCACCTGATTAAGTAGCACAGTTGACACAGAACAGCCTCTGATGTTCTGTACAGCTACTGGTGAATGAGAAATACCATGATACTTTATTTTCCTCTCTGATGGATGAATAACCATGGAAGTGTCTGAACAAACCTATTTAATTTTAAAATATTATGAGTTCATAAAGGAATGTAAAACTGAAATTGCTGCTTTTATTGTCAAATCTACTCAATATATAACCTTCCTTCTTCAAAGAATGTCCTGAGCAAATGGACCTTGGAATGTTAAGGAGCCTAGTCCTCATGTGGCTGAAATTTGCAGAAAAATGCTATAGCGGCTGCTTCTTTCTTTGAGATTCCCAAGGTGGCTCATGGAAGTTCTAATTCCTTGCTCTGCTTCTGGCCGAAACTCCTACTATGAACTACATCTTCCCTAAAGCACTACAGGTATGTTCACAACAGGCTGTTCTGTAAAGTTTGGTTACACATATTTTATCATAGTATCTCTTTGGAAATACTAGTAGTTCAGGAGATCCAGTCCAGATGAGATGGAAAGAGCTTGAAATACAGGTTACAAGAAGAACACAAACCTTAACCTCTCATTGAATTAGCTTGGAATAAAACTCTATAGATCCCTACAATTTCAAATATTTAAAGTGACCTGAAACGGACTTTTCAGCTTTTCCACAGGAAATGAAACGCCTTTAACAATTTAGCAGGAATTATATTTTGTGCTGAAATATGTTTTGGATATCAATTTCCTGGCCAGCTCTACGAATTCGTAAGAAATCAGTCTTTTTAAATCCCATAGCTTTTTTAGAAAGCCTCATTTTTTTCCTTTTGTTTTCTCAGCCCAATGATAGTGAAAATCTGGTGTTTCATATTTCAATCACTTCTTTTTTTGCGACAATTTTTAGGCAAAACATCAGTGAGACACTATAAATGTCCTCAAAGTCTTTTCAACACATGCATCTCAGGGCCTTAAATACAGCTAGTGCATATGCTCTGGGAGGGCTTTACAGTCCATGTTTAGCACTCTGCATTACAAGAAGCAGTGAGTCCTACAGACCACAGGTGCAGCACACTTGCAGAAGTGCTCCCTGTGGGTGTATGTGTGAACAGCTGAGCAAGGTAATCATAGAAAATTGTATGCCTCAAACTATTCCACAGGCTAATGAGGAAAAAAAAAAAAACAATGAGCTGGGGCAGTCATTAAAAAAATATGAACTCACTTTTCTTTGTGGAAGGATGGAGGTTGTAAGAACTCTGTGAATACTTGTGAATATATAAAGCTAACAGCTGAGCTGTCTATTCCAATGTGGGTTAAATCTAGCTAAAAGAGAAGGGCTTTATCACTGGTCTCAATTTACAGGAGAGAAGACAGTACTCCTCAAGTCATGTCCATGCACAAGTATAACTAGACTCGGTCACAAAGCTACAAGAGTACCTCCACTGCCACAGACCACTGGATCCCACTATGGATGTGAATGATGAGAACGAGTTCCCAGATATGTAGGACAACAGGCCTGAAGAAACTCACAGTAATTGTCTATCCATCTTCCTTCCCATCCATCTTACAATTCTCCTCTATGCTGAAATTTTTATATCTCATCCTTGTCTTTAAGGCTTAGTATCTTTTCTTGCCTTCCTTAGGAATCTACAGACTTAATATGAGCCATTCAAGAAAAAGGAAACAATTCTTTTGGCACTGGTAATGCAGACACATTCATCTCAACTGCTTTTTCAATTCATGAACTGCATCGTTTTAGACTTGCTCCCTGCTGAAACCCGTATGATAGCTACAAATTTAGAATTTGTTCTTAATTTGAAGACCTCTGATACTCTAGACTTTCATTTTCAAACTTCATGACAGCTAAACCAAGGCACTAGGGTTATTTTAATTAATTTTTCATTATCAGTAAGAAAGCCTTCTATATATTATGTCATTATTAATTTGAACAGAAGCCTCCAAAACAAAAGAAAACCAAGGAGAATGGTTCTAACTCTTAAGTTTTAGTATCAAGCAGCTTTTTTTTTGTGATGGAAACATCCTACCTTTTCTACAGCTTACTTGAGAATTTTTGGAAGACGCAGATGAAGCTCTTAATGTCTTTGTCCATTTAAGAACTTCTTTGATCATCTCAAACGCCAAAAGGCTAGGTTCTGATTAGTTTGTTTCTTGGTGATCAAAATATTATCAAACGAAGGTTTTACTAATGTCACAGTGTCACCCCATTTCAAAGCTGATATGACACTTTGCCCCTAAAAAATTTTACAATGAAGACCAAACACATAAAACTTTACTTCCAACTGTAAATATAGTTTCCATGTAGTTTGACTACAGCCTAAATGTGCACATAGAGTGCCTAGATATGCCTGCTTCCAGTTCCAACTGTTAATTTGATGCTTGCACACTTTTGTGTACCAAATTGTTGTCATGGGCTATCATGCCTGCTGTATTGACTGACATGGGCTGTCATGTTAGCTGTATTGATTGTAATTGCATTCTGCAATTCGCAGCTCTTCGCAGCTCAGAGGATGGCTTCCCTGCTGGAAACCACTTCTCTCCCCAGCACACATATGCCATTCTTGAAGAACACAGAAATCATCTCTGCTCTGGCACTACCGGCTGAGGAAACCATAGCCCTTGGTGCTTGCCTCCTCCTGGGAACAAGCCCTACAGGCAGTGGTGAGATCACTGGCTTAGCCTGGGTGACACAGAGGTGTCAAAACTGTCACGTAGCTCCACCAAGGTGCTCATTTTGACAGCAATTGCTACCACTAGACTTTGTGCCACATAAGTTGGCCCCAGTGAGCAGTACACACAGAAAAGGATAAAATTTTGCTAGCAGCAGGGTGAGCTGAGGCCATGCCTGGGCCTTGGAGACAAAGAACAGAAATGAAAATATGATGGGATTGTAATGGGCTCCACCCCACAAATTCGTCCAGCAGAAGCCAGAAAACAATTACTGCAATTTACAGCTGCCAGCTCCAAACATAATTAATGTGCAATCACAGTCTGAGAATAATCTTAAGGGAGAACGTGGTCTACTTATCTCACTTCCCCATAGTAAAAAGGACTTTATTTTTAGGGATCACTGCTAATGGCAGACAATTTCTTGGGGGGCCATCAAGACTCAAGCAGATGTGCGAGCAGATGGCAAGACAATAAGATTTTTTTTTTTTCTGGATCTTGGACTAATACTTTTTGCCAAATGCCAGTGGTAATAAAGATATTTTGCCCATCTTACATCAAGTGAAAAGGAATTTTCATCCCATGAGGTGACAGAAGTTGAATTTTACTTTTCTTTGTGTATTCGCAAGACGAAGAGGTACCCATGAACTACACTCGACAATGCTTTTGCCTTCTGTCCCTCCATCTAAGAAATTGTAGTTCTTAATAAATTTTGAAAAGGTAATATGAATATTTAATCAGTTTTGTCATGTCTCAATTCTGTTGAAAGCAGGATGACATATACCAAAGCAAGGTAATAAAACGTGTCTGTTAGAAGGGAAAATTTATGGCTGCAATTTTGCAGAGGGGTCCTTATGATGTAGTAAACCGCAAGAATGAAGCACGAAGAGTTTATTAAAGCCATAAGAATACTGAAATGAGATTGCAGCCTTTATACCTTGCCACACTTCAGATTTGACAACGTCTACCACCCACCCCGTCCCCATGCCATCTCTCCAGAAAAGGCGGAGAGAGGAAAAAAAATGCACTGCAGATTGATTTTGATTTCACATGCAGCATTCTCATTAATTTCCAAGGCATCAGCTCATGCAGATCAAAGTGGCAGACGATGCTGACATCAGCTTTCGTATCTGAGACCTTATCACTCCGTGATAATAAAATTGCAGGATTATAACGGAGTGCATCTGCAAATCTATAGATACCGTGACATATAAATGCACACTGTGACACCATTACTGTATCATCTATACTGGAACATTTAGCAGAACATTTTCAGTGTCAACAAATGACAGTCACGCCATTGATTTTACAATATAGAAAGCCTTTTTGTTTTAATGTACATTCTCTGTTTTCCAGTAGCCTACTCTCACCAGGAGACAATTATACTAGTAGCTGTTGAAGGACAACTCTGTCAACCAAACAGAGACTGAAAATTTGAATCTGTTGTGATGAGTTACCAGGAAAGAGAAGTGGGTACTAGCCACACTGCAGACAGCGCAGGTCAGGTATGTATTCAGAATACATCAGAAACTACATGAATTAATCACTACCATGAATAGCATCTCATTTATAAAATGCTAAAGCCTATTCTTGTGAAATCTTCCACAAGTTGGAAGTTGTTTATGCTATTGCCTAATGGGAATGCAATGGGAGGTGTTACACCCTCCTTAAGTTATGTTTTGTCTCAGAAGATAATCTATATGCGTTTTCAATTTTGTAGAAAAATAGGATTTAATAGCCTCATTCCCTCATAATAGTTCCATCTATGAGAACATCCTGGATGGTCTGTTTGATTAATTTCCTACCATCCTACTGATTTAAAAAACACACTAATAGAAACAGCAAGGAGAGTACCCACAAGTACACTGTAATTAAAGGTTACTTACTCGGAGTGAAGAAAAGCTAACAATTTCAGATTAAAAAAAAAAAGAAAGCCATGTTTCTGCTTAGGCACTTGCCACAGCTTTTCACATAATAAGAAAAAAATGCACTAGACTTCTTGGTACAAAGGAAACAACTGCTATGATTTGGCTAGGGTTTATTTTGCTAATCGTATTGACCTCAGTAGCACTCTGTGCACTGCTCACTGCCCACCTTGTAGTACTCTTTCACTGTTACTTGTTTTACAATAAAGCTACAGGCTTTCAGTCTGGAATTCTTTTTGCTTGGGCTGGTGTTCTGGTTTTATTTGGTGAGGAGGGGGCTACTTGTGTAGCTTCTGTAAGAAGCTGCAAGAAGTCGCTCCCCTTTGTTCAGTGGACTCGGCTGGGCCTAGGGCAGACCCACTGGTGGCCAAGGAGATTGGGAGCAGAATGTCCGGTGATACTGCCTCTCCAATAACGTATTTAAGAAGGGGAGAACAGAAAAAGAAGAAGAGAAGATGTGAAGCAGCTGAGTGGGGGCAGAGAAGGGGAGGTGCGAGCCTTGTGGGCTTTACCCTCTGGCCTCTCACCTGGTGGCTGTCTGGGTTCAACTCAGCCCAGCCTGGCTGCAAGAAGTGTAGAGGAGATAATTCCCTCTTCCCTGCCGGGCCACTTCGAATTGTGGAAGGTGGTAGAGATAATGTTAAGCCCAGAAAGAGAAAGGGGCGGGGGTGGGGGGGAGGTTATCTTGTTTCTCTGTCTCATTATCCTGCTTTGGTTTTAGAAATAAATGAATAGTTTTCCCCAAGTCGAGTCTGTTTTGCCCGTAACGGTAACTTCAAGGATTTCTCCCTGTCCTTATCTCAAACATCGAGCCTTTTTCTTATTTTATCTCTCCCTATTCTCTTGGAGAGTGGGGGAGTGAGAAACTGTGTACTATGGTCCCAATCCGGGCTAAATTACGACAGCTGGTTACACAAGACCTTACCCTTAGAGCTGAGAAATAGCAAGTATAACAAGGAGTAAATTAAGATTAATTTTACTTCTAGTTAAAAATGAGAAAAAAATTAACTACTCTGGCTATAGTGCTCTTTAAGGTTTCTTCTGGAGTGCTAACACTACTGTTTCTGTACAACTTCATACTAATAATTACCTCTTTATTTTCAGGATAACAGCTCACATTTCTTGTCATGGCACACCCACACCATTCTTTGAATAACTCTTCAAATATAGTTCTATCTTCTCCCTGGATCTGTGCATTGCACTAATGCTTGCAAAGTCACACAGAGCAAGGCCAGTTGTACAGGGCTTGAGCGTTCCCACACTCCTTCAATACTACATTTTGCTTCAGCGTGTGGTTCATAAGTTCCTTGCCCTGCATCACACGGGTGCACTCAGAAAGCAACTACTAGCCCCAAAATGCTCCTGGGAGAGTTTACAATAGAAAGATAGGGTTCACTGCAAGACACTTTGTGACACAATCCATGGACTAACTCTTTAAATGCACAGAAGTAGCTGTCTACCAACTATACCAACTTTACCCAAAATGTGGATGCTCAGGTTCCTCACCTCCCTATACAACTCCCCATCTCATTAGTCCCCTCAGCTGCCTTACCCTTTGTAACTCATTGCCCTTGGAAAGCTGTTCTAAAGTGAAGTTCTGAGTCAGGAGAGGCTGCTGGGGCCAGCATCCAATCTCATCCAGTATCTATGGCTGGACGATGACTGGAATAGTGTGAACATAAAACCGATTTTTAAAAAGGGGAACAAGGAAGACCCGGGCAACTACAGGCCGGTCAGCCTCACCTCCGCGCCTGGCAAGGTCATGGAGCAGATTCTCCTGGAAACCATGCTAAGGCACATGGAGAGCAAGGAGGTGGTTGGTGACAGCCAACATGGCTTCACCAAGGGCAGATTGTGCCTGACCGATTTGGTGGCCTTCTATGACGGGGTAACAGCATCCGTGGACAAGGGACGGGCAACGGACATAATCTACCTGGACTTGTGCAAGGCATTTGACACTGTCCCGCACGACATCCTTCTCTCTAAACTAGAGAGGCACGGGTTCGATGGATGGACCACTCGGTGGATAAGGAGTTGGCTGCATGGCCGCACTCAGAGAGTGGTGGTCAACGGCTCAATGTCCAAGTGGAGACCGGTCACGAGTGGCGTCCCTCAGGGGTCCGTGTTGGGCCCGGCCCTGTTCAACATCTTTGTCGGCGACATGGACAGTGGGATAGAGTGCACCCTCAGCAAGTTCGCCGATGACACCAAGCTGTGCGGTGCTGTTGACATGCTGGAAGGGAGGGATGCCATCCAGAGGGACCTGGACAGGCTGGAGAGGTGGGCCCGTGCCAACCTCATGAAGTTCAACCAGGCCAAGTGCAAGGTCCTGCATCTGGGTCGTGGCAATCCCAGGCACAAATACAGGCTGGGTGGAGAATGGATGGAGAGCAGCCCTGAGGAGAAGGACTTGGGAGTGATGGTGGACGAGAGGCTCAACGTGAGCCAGCAATGTGCCCTTGTGGCCCAGAAGGCCAACCGCATCCTGGGCTGCATCAAGAGGAGCGTGGCCAGCAGGTCAAGGGAGGTGATTCTCCCCCTCTACTCTGCCCCGGTGAGAGCCCACCTGGAATACTGCGTTCAGTTCTGGAGCCCCTGACAGAAGAAGGACGAAAAGATGATGTATGAAAGACAATTTATATACTTTTAGTCTAAGTAATTGATCAACTTTCAAGAGCGGTTAAAAAAAAATCAGTTAATAAGTTTAACCTGCTGAACAAATATTTCCAGAGAGGTAGATGTAGAATAAATATCTGCAGATTAGGAGCCTGTCATATTGATAGGTCAAATCCAGCTATACTCAACAGAAAAGTTTCACGGGGTTGTGAGGGTCATTAGAGCTTTCTGACAACTAGCATATCAACAGCAAAACATGGCGTCAATCTCTCTAAACTTAGGTCAAAACTTTAGCACAAGTTAAGAGTCTGTCTCCATGTCTTAAAAAGGAACTATTTGTCACGCTGATCAAACTCTACAACTCGGAAAGTGTTCTAAAGCAGGCATGTTTATTCGGCGCCGGGTGTGTGGGGGATCGCTCGTCCAAAAGCACGCACACCAACAGCACATTTTACCAAAAATTTATACGGTGCAGTATACATATTCATATGATTGCACAATACAGACATACATA
The DNA here is from genome assembly GCA_009806455.1 of Tetrax tetrax. Taxonomy (NCBI): domain Eukaryota; kingdom Metazoa; phylum Chordata; class Aves; order Otidiformes; family Otididae; genus Tetrax; species Tetrax tetrax. The sequence continues at coordinate 77,379 of WHYT01016156.1, forward strand.
TGAATAAGCGAGGCGGGGTTATTAAAAAAAACCACTTGCATTAGCATTTCAGATCTGTCTCTGGTGGTCGTTTACTTCTTCAGGGGTCCTATCTTCCTCTCGATGAACTTCAGTCATTCACCCATGCTCTCCTTTTACTTGGTGATTTCAGGAGTTTCCCAAATTCTGACTGAATTTGTGGTGGAACTAACATTCTGTCCTTTGCTAGACATATTAGTCCTTGAGGAATACCAGTTTCTTGACAAATACCAGTCCCTGATAAACTTAAGTGAGTTTAAAGGCAAACAGGATTGTTAGGCATTCTCTAGCAGTTAGTCTCCTAAATCAAGCAATATTTAGCAGACCGTTAATTCCCTGTATCATATTGACTTGTTATTTCAAAACAATATTTTATTTTTTTTTTGCCCCCAAATCAGACAGTTAAGATTTCATTCAAAATGAAGGAAATGATTTCCCACTTGCTGAGAAAACAAAACATTTAATTTGAGAGTGGTGCTAATTCTTTTTGAACTTTGTATTGTTTTGTGAATACTCAATTCTGCCCCAAAAAAACCAAGAAAAAATCTCTTCCGTAAAGCTTTTTTCTCTTTCACAGAATAAAAATTGCAATTTTTTATCAAAATAGGTCTGTTTGAAAAAAAAGAAACCTCTAAGTCTTTATAGACAGTGAAGCTCAACAAATTTCATCCTGTGAAGATCTAATAAAAAAAAAAAATCCTGCAGTAGTCAGTCCCACAGAATTTTGCACTCAAACACTTAGTAACTCACATTTGTTTCAAAGAAATTGCATATATCCACTGTAGGAGTAATCCAAGCTAAGTACAATATTAAATGCAGAATCTAATTAATTACAATCTAGAAGAATGTCAAAGGTCAACCACAAAATTTCCACATCTATTCACTTTGACAGAAGAGGTAATTTTATAATTTCTAATTGTAATTCAAGTAGAGGTACAGTGTTAAGTCCAAAATACTTTTGACATCTTTCTTCATATCACATTTATAGTATATTCACTTTGGTTCTTGTGTAACTGACAACAGTTGCATTTTCACACATTAAATTATTCATTCTTATTGAGAACAGTGTGAAATTTTAGTCATTACTCCTCAGCCATTAGGAAAAAATGAAAACAGTTATATACCAAATTATGCAAATTGACATTGCTGATCTTTTACAATATTGCTGGAGGTTTTTGAGATATATTACCAGGATAACCTCTGTACATCAGAAAAACACGGGAGTGTTGGCTATCTCATTTCCATTTTATGTGTTACAGACATTATATTTCAGAAATATACAGCAAGGAGGCTTATAATTTATCCTCATCTGTAGAACGTGAAGTAGAGTTTTAAAGACTCCTGCTTAGGGCTATTCTGCAGTGGAACTTCGATAAAATTGACTACTTATCTTTTTAGTCAAAGATTTATAGGACACATGACTGCTTCCAATTTGGTGTTTTAACCAGGAAAAAGTGTTTAATGTAGAAGGCTCCTATAGCAGACTTTGGGTGCAAGGGAAAGGAAATGACTTTTTCTGTTATAGATGGATTTCTCTACTTAGGTGAACTTCTCAGTCCCTGGGGCTGGCCACTGTAGGAGCAGAGTGTCCTGCCCCCCCCGGCTAAACCACGGGCAAAGAAGCTCAGTAGAAGGAGTGTGCTCTTACTATGTGCAAACAACAGACCTGCAGGTGTGTTTCCATTAAATTAAGAAAATTTGATGCCAAAAAAAAAAGGGTATCACTCCATTTCCTAAACCTTAAGGTCTCTAAAACAGAGTTGACTGTCTCCATCAGCTGCTCACAATGACTCTGTTCTCCAGAGGCATATCTCCCTAAAGCTCTCTCAGCTCTGCAGCCAGAGCCTCTATATTCCCCCATGTAAATTAATGGAAATTGGAGAACCTGATTGCCTGAAATCCTCCGACATATTCACAAAACAGCACCCATGTGGGAGCTAACTGGGCACTTTGGTGCAAGCACAGAGTTCTGCTATTTATGCCCAGTACAACCCTACCTGTTCAAGAAGAGTGTTATGATGATTAATAAATTCATCTTTGCAAAGCACTTGAAAGATTCAGAGCTGCAATTGATGTTTTTGGCTTGTAGAAACCTGAGAAAACAGTTTCTTCTTCGAAGAAATCAATAACTGATAACTTTTAATAGTAGTGCTGCCACTTAGAAAGAATGCATGGAAAGATGGAAGAAATGCAAAGACAGACTAAAATATTCAGAATTGCTTAACAACTGTGGATAATATTCAGAGGCTATACCTGGCTATAAACGAAGGACGAGATACTGTTTTTGCATGCTGCTTACCAAGTCTAGGAAAGTTTCTAGCAAATAACTTACCTTTCCAGTATCTAAACATCAAAGAAAGTTAAATCATAAAGCAGACACTACACTCCCTGTTGTGATAAAGTTGTAACATCGTGGAAAAATCTGCCCTGCCCTGCCATCGAAACAATCGATATAACTTTGGTTTCACATTCTAAACCCTGATCAACACACAGTAAAGGAAAGAAGAAAAAAAAAATGAATCTTTTTTATCTGCTAACAGTAATGCAATTCCTGTACTTGGAAAGAAAACAAATTTATTCTCTTCAGGAAGAAATATTCCCTACCCAGAAAGGGTCCTTGAGTAGCTTGTTTTGCTACTGGTACTTTTATATTTTGCACCACAGGTTGCTATTGTGAACCTTGAGTTTCACAGTGACTATAAAAGAATGCAACTGCAGATATATGTGCAAACATACTCTGATAGTGATTTATGTCCTTTCTTCCTGCCAAAAATCTCAGAAACTGCAGATCTCCAAGATTAATGGAAGCTCAGCACTGAAATGAGCAGCATCAAGTTGTCTTGCAGCTCTCAATTATCAGGGTACCCAGTTTCAGCTAGCCTTATGTGTGGCTATGAATTAGATAACTTGAAATTAATCCAAGGTAGCTCTGAAGAAACGTGTTATACCTCTCATTACACTATCGTGTTGCTTACATTTTGGGTTGGATCTTTCAATGATGTCAACTAGATGTTATAAAAGCAAAATAAGATAGTAGATGGAATAATGTGAGTGGCAGAAGTAGCACTGATCCTCTCTGAAATGCCCATACCATACTAGTGACACAAGCCAAAACGCAATTAGAAAAGTAGAGCCTGGAAACCTGTGCAGTCACATCTCTACACACTGAAATGGACCTGAACAATAGGTAAATAGCCCTGTCCAAAGTAATAAATATTAACAAATTCTTATACCTATATTCCATTACGTACTATTTTCAAATAGCTGTATATGTGATTATTAGTTGTTTATAATGCACAAATCATCTATAGTATACAAGACCCAAGTATTGCTCACCACTATAACATTCACTCCCTGACTTTAAAGAGAAAAATTATTGTTTACTACTTGGCTATCAGATTTATATGGCCATGCTGTGGACTACAATCATATATCATCTACAGCTGAGGAGTCAGTGTTGCTTCTTTTTCTTAATTAATCAAAACCAAAGATTATCTTTCTCCAAGGACTGCAGGAGCAGCTACCACACACCTCATTAGTGTTTCCAGGTCTTTCTTCAGCATGACCATTCCCGTCTATAGTACAAATGTGTATGGACTGCCTATGCCAAAAAGTCCCAGTTCAGTCAGATGACCACAGCATCGGCTGATCTTACAGAGGAACACAGACATGGTGCTCACCCCTCTCACCTATCTCACAATCAGAATTTCAGTCCCAGGAAAGCACTGAAACCAAACACCTCCATGGACTCAATGTGAGTCCCCACCAAATACCCTCCTAAGAGATTTTTTTCTTTGCCTGTCTGTTGCCTTCCCCATCATTCACTTGGCTAAACTACAGTCTCATAGCCAGCATTTCTGCTTTATTTCCACAAGAGCATGCATGCTCTCAGAGCAAAGCAGCAAATCTTGAGCCAGAGTTTCAACTTCCTGCTCATTTCCTCAAAGTTCCGTGGTTCTACAGGATGTTGCATGTAGTAAAGATGCCAATAACACACAAAAGTCAAAGCTTATTTCAGAACAGCTCCACATCCTTCACATTTTTATTGACATAGCTATCACAGGCTAGTAAAGTTTCATTAGCTATACTTAAAGGCATGATTATCATGTTGTTTGTCTATATTACACAGAAATAAATCTGGAAAGAATCTTACATACTTTTCATCCATAAATGCACAGTCATTTACTGATGGGTATGCAAATATGCCATCTATTGTATGAAATGCAAACTTCTATACACTTTCCTTATGATAAGACCCCATAAAGACCTTTTCTACCTTAGGGATAAATTGCTTCTCCTTTCTTAATCATTCCTTGTCTATACTTGAAAACACCAAGAAATCAGTCATAACAGCTTCTGATCTGGATACTTGAATGTCTAGCAAAAGTTTCGAGCTGTACAGGAATTTGCACTATTCCTACACTTAATTCAGAATTAGAATGAAATGTCAACATTCAACATATCCATTAAAGCATATATTTGTGCAAAGAGTTAATTTCAGCAATTAAAACATCTTTTTAGATATCATATTGTAATTTCTCATCTAAATTTCAGAGCAAAAAAAAAATCGAAACGCTATTTTCTTTAAAGAGGTAAAAAAACTACTTAACTTTGATTTCTTTTATTAATGGAGCTTGAAGTCTGTATGTTTCACACGTTATGATCTTGTTCAATAAGCAGTTTCTGTTGGATATGTGCCAGAGCTTGATGTAATCATATTTACTCTTTTTGTACCTCTTCAACTTTAAGCCTTTCTCAAATTAATTTATTTGGGAAAAAATGAATTAATATACATTAACACAATTTTGATTGGTTTCTTCTGCCTGCCTGCCCCCTTAACCAGCCGTGGAAGATGTTACACCTGTCAGCCTAAAATCTACAGAACACAGGCGTATCCAGTCCTGCTACATGATCCAAAGGAATCTCTGGGACCTACCTGTCTTGAATAATGCAGAAGAGTACAAAAAGAATTGCCAAGATATACAGTTTTTTTTTTTAAAGTACTATAATTTAATTCTCTCCACTTAAAAGAAAAATTTAAAAATTTTTTTTAAAAAATATTATTTTCTAGAATTCAATCCCACATGAATCTAAAGCTCTAAAATGCTGCAAAGTGCAATATACATCTACAAAGGATATTTGAAAGATAAGGAAATAAATTCTGCCATCAGGCAAGAGAGACAGACTCTAGTAAGCATTAAAAGCTTCATTAGTCCATTTTGCAAATGGATACCCTACATTGGCAGGTCTCTTAATCAAGCACATTTCGGGAATAGTAAACTGGTAAAATTCCAGATAGTATGTAAAGTGAATTGATCATGATGTCTGAGTGCCAATATAGGAAGAAAATAATAGTTTTTTTTAATCCGTCAGGAAAATCATAACATCATCCGCAACCAGATTTGAAGTGAGAAGAACAGAAAGTAAAATAAGGTCAATTTTAGGTGCACATGTTTACCAGATATAATTCTAGGTATATATATTTGCAGATGGGACAGTTAATCTTCAGCATCACCATGGAAAAGCAGTTTGAGTGGGGTTATAGTTTTGCATGGTTCTAAACACTGTTGCTCTGCAAGCAAGGCAGCAACTGGAAAAACTTCAGACAGCTACAGTAGGACAATTGACTGGTACTCCTTGGTGGATGTTTGTGTGGGAGACTGAGCATGTGACTGACCAGAACAGCCTCTCCATCTGCAAAACAATTTCAGTTGCAGTTTGTGATAGTCTCAGTTATGGTGAGATTAAGTGCCTCACTAAGTCTTGTATCCCCTAAAACCGTAAGTTTTCCTCACATAGATGATGGACTATTTACCCTCTATTTTTTCTAGTTATTCCCATTCAGCTTCATTCTTCTCCTGGGGAGACAACTTCTAGAATTACCATTGTCAATTCCAGCCTGAGGGACAGCTGACAACTGTATACCTGTACTGTGTGATGAGGTGTGATGGAGGACCCTAGGAAATAGGGATAGAGTGGGACAGAGCGCACCCTCAGCAAGTTCACCAACGACACCAAGCAGTGTGGTGCCGTTGACATGCTGGAAGGGAGGGATGCCATCCAGAGGGAAATGGACAGGCTGGAGAGGTGGGTCCATGCAAACCTCATGAAGTCCAACCAGGCCAAGTGCAAGGTCCTGCACCTGGGTTGTGGCCTCTCTGGTGGACGAGAAGCTCAACATGAGGCAGCAATGTGCCCTTGCAGCCCAAAAGGCCAACTGCATCCTGGGCTGCATCAAGAGAAGCGTGGCCAGCAGGTTGGGGGAAGTGATTCTCCCCCTCTACTCTGCCCCGGTGAGACCCCACCTGGAGTACTGTGTCCAGTTCTGGAGCCCCAACATAAGAAAGACATGCACCAGTTGGTGAGGGTCCAGAGGAGGCCCATGAAGATGATCAGAGGGCTGGGTTACCTTTCATATGAGGCCAGGCTGAGAAGTTGGGGCTGTTCAGCCTGGAGAAAAGGCTCCAGGAAGGCCTTATAGTGGCTTTCCAGTACCACAAGGGGGCCTACAGCAAAGATAGAAAAAACTCTTCAGTAGGGCCTGTTGTGAGAGGACTACCGGTAATGGTTTTAAAAAAAAAGAGGGAGGTAGATTCAGACTAGACATTAGGAAGAAATTTTTTACACTGAGGGTGGTGGAACACTGGAACAGGTTGCCCATAGAGATGGTAGATGACCCATCTCTGGAAATGTTAAAGGCCAGGTTGGATGAGGCTCTGAGCAACTTGATCTAGTTGGGGATGTCCCTGCTCCTTGTAGGGAGTTTAGACAAGATGACCTTTAAAGGCCCCTTCTAATCCAAACCATTCTATGATTCTATGAAATGCACCATAAACTCCGCCTGATTAAGTTCTGTCTAATTAAATGAGATTCCCTCCACCAGATTCTGCCTGGAGGAATCTCACGTAGAGAAAGGTTTGAGTAGCTTCCTCAGGCTTATGCAACTGAGCAAACCAGGGTAGATTTTGCCCAGTTCACTTTCAGCTTCACTTCTCATTCACTGAATCAAAGAAACACTTCCTGATAAAAGGTAATTTAAAAATTATTTTAGTATAAAACAGCTGGAGTTCTGACACCTTATCTCAGCTATCAGTTTGACCTGTTCATCTCCTGTAGCATGGATAATCAATTTTTCCCACATCAAAATGTGATGGTAGTTAATAGCAGAAACTCTCTTTTTTTTGTTGTTTTTTGTTAAGAATTTAGTGTTCCACATGTCATAATTATTTTGGAAAAATATCTGTGAAAATTCAGCACATGAACAGACAGAACATTTTATCATTCTTTTAAGACAAAGTACAGCTAGTGTCCTTGGAAAAAAGATTTCTATCTTCTAAGATTTTAAAAGCAAAAATAGAGAAGATCAGATTCAACAACTGTATTCTATGAGTAAAAGGACTTTTTTCTTTGTTAATTCATTAAATTGTGCCCTGTGACACTATCTCAATACAGCAAGCCTTGAAATGCAGAGGTAGTATAATAATTGGGTTATGTGTGCATCGTATGCTTTTTAATGAATCTGTGATGTACATATTCCAATGCAGCCAGAGCAGGGGTGTGCCACTTGAACGCATTTTGCCATTTTGTTTATATCTTCTAGATATTTACAAAAGTACATAACAAGGTGCTATGCTTGCCAGAGGACAAAATAGGTGCAATCTCTCCTGCATTTCATGTTTGGCTTTCTAGGAAATCTGACAGTTGCATGAAAACTGCCTCATCCCTCTCAACTCACCTCAGCAGAGATCCATCGTGCTCACCACAGCGTTAAACTCCAGCTAGCTGAAATAAATATCTCTTTGTTCGTCTGCTAAATCCCCAAACAGCAGCAGCCAAGTAAAGACAAACAGGCACCCCTCCCTCCTCACTACTACTTTTTTTTTTTATAACCTTTAAAAGCAAACCAACACAACACAGTGCATATACAAAGCAAACTCAAAAACACACACAAGCTGAGCCCACGCTCCCCACTCCAAGTCCCATCTCCCTCTGAAGCTTTGCAGACCACTTGAATAACAACAAGCCCCCCAAACTGCCATGCAGATGCTCTTATCTGCTCTAACTCTCCCAGGAAAGGAGAACCATTGAACTAAGCACCAGATTGCCAAAAAGCCAACTGGAAAAAAAGAAAGGAAGGAAAACTCTTCGTTGGAAAGTGCTCAGGTTTAACACTGGTGATAGAACTGTTTGGGTATCTCCATTTAGTCTACACTGCTAATGACCGCTGCAATACATTTATAGTATTATAACTCAGCTAGCTTCCTTGAACACTGTGCATGAATCTATAGATTATACAATTCTAAATATTTATAACAGTAGATTACCTTTTTATTCCTTTAGCTCTAATTCTTGAGCGGAATAGTTGTTAAAATAAATCACTTACAAAGTAATCCAGATTCATCAACAATTTGTATTTGCTAATGATGTTTAACGGACCATAGTGATACCTGTCCAGAATTCTTCTAAGAGGCAAAACAAACATCTAAATTATAACTTTCTAACATCTGCTTCCTCTAGGGGAGTATTTGCATGAGGTCTGACAGATGTGAGAGCTCCAAAGAATGGCTGTTACAAATGAGCTAGCTAGCTGGACAAGGCCTAACAGCAAAATGTACAGCATCCTTGAGACAGTAGACAGAGTGGCATGGAGGTGGCATGGCTCATCCTTGTTGTCAAGACTGCAAAGATAACTGTGCAGCTGCTATCAAGGAAGATGAATCATAACTGCTGTCTCAAAAATAACGGTGACAAAGTGCCCTTTAACTGATCTTTGCTCGTTATAACGTACAAAAACCACACTTCTATCCTAAGGGCTGAGAACAGGCGGAGATCCCTGAAGTAAGGAGGAGCAAGGTTTGCTACTTGGCATAAAATGTCAGCCCCTAACTGAGACTCCTGAGAGATTTCCCCATCAAGGATTGACGTTGATCATGGAGACCGGCGGGACGCTGCCTGGATCTGGGACCATAGGGACGCCTTGGAATCGTGGCGATAGATATTAGCCTTTTTTCTTTCCTATCTTTACTTTCCCTTTTCACTCCCTTTTATTTATCACATGCCGCTTTATGGGCAAAATAATAAAGTTTGTACTGTTTCATTGAAACCAACCCCTTTGGCGTGTTCGCTGTAATTTTGCACTTCGAGACTGCAGTAAAAGAATCATCATGAGTCCTGAGTGGACTGTGACATTTTTAAATTGGTGTAGTCGACAGGACCGTGAAAGACAGAGAGGTGTATGTTGTGTGTGGTTTGTTACAATATGAAGACATATCTGCCCTGATAACATGGCGTTACAGAATCAGTGATCTCATTCATGGTGCAAATACCTGTTTACATACACTATGTAAATACTTTTGGAAGAAATTTTGGGTGAGATTTTCAAAGGACTCTGCAGGAGTTTTATTGCAATATACAAGCTCCCTCAAACGGCAACATTAACTTTCAACTTCATCACAGGTAGAGGCGGTAGGAAACTAGGCTTTATTTCTACTATCAGCGTTTCAATAGTAAAAACACCCTTTGGACTTATTGCTATAAAGAAACAATTATTTTCCGTGAGAGAAAAAAATTACAAAGCAAGAAAATGCAGAAGAAAGGGAAACTCCACTCATTTGGCATGAACAACTTAGCAAGATTTGCTGTTTGGAGTAAAATCAGTTCAATTACCCACTTTCTAAGAAATTGCCACTTTGTCCTCATTTTTCTTCAAAATTCTCTCTTATTTCTCTTACACTATAAGTATTTGCAGAGCCTCACTGATAACCTCATCAGAAACTCTCAGTTGAATTATCCTTAGCTAGATACTAACACAACATCTGAGAACGGGAAGACAGGTAAAGCATTGGCCACTACTTAACATATGAACCAAATCTCTCTCTCTTGCTTGAACCGATCTGCCCTTCTGCAGCCCAGTCTTGTACTCAGTATACATTCTCTGCAACATGGTCAATCCTTCTACTTTGACCTTTATAGCACATAGCACAAAGACCACTCATTTGGACTAAGCCAACACCCAGTGGTTGTTCAGCATTGCATGAAATAGACTTCCTGATAAGAGGCAGCATTTAAAGTTTAAATGTCACTGCCTAATTGTCTACTTGTATTTAATTTTTCTTCTTTTCAGACTTGTTTTTGAGGAATTTGGGAGCCCTAGATTAAAGGAAGTAGGCAGTACCTTATCATTTCAACACTTTTTTTTTTTACTGCAGCTCTTTCGTCTGTACACTGTCAGGGTACCCTTGTTCCCTCTCATCATCACTTTCTCTAACAGAGAAAAGGGAAAAAAAGTATGGTACATCAGTTTCCCAAAACTCACTCCTCTAACAGAAATTCAGAAAGAGCTGACAAGCAGCCTGAATGACAGATTTGTACCAAAACACTTTGTGCTATACCTACAGCACAGAGACTTGGTTGTGATGCCCCCAACTAGATCTTGCTATCATATATTGTCGTAGTTCAACCCCGATCAGGACCAGACTACGCAGGCTCTCTCCCACTCCCTCCACCCTCCAAGATAATAGGTGGAGAATTGGTAAACAAAAAAAAAAAAACACCAAACCACGTGAGTTGAGATTGAAGAAAAAGTAAATTTAACAGCAATGACAAAAGAAAACAAAACAGTGATGGAATACAAATACAGTACAATACCTTACAACAAACCTCCACACCTAGTTTCTCCCAAGTAGCAAGACTCCTTTCATCACCCTCCTCACTTATATACTGAGCATGATGTCAGATGGGATGGAATAGTCCTTTGGCTAATTTGGGTAACTTAACTCCAGCTGTTAGCTAATTAGTTAATTATCTCAGCCATAGGGGCTACCAGCTTCAGTTCTCCACCCAGCTCAAGGTGAATATTAACTCTATCCTAGCCAGAACCAGGACATATGTCATATTTGTCTCCATACCACTCTAAAATAATCCTTTCTTTGAAGGAACAAGCTCTTATTGGATTTGTAGGGAGAAAGAACCAATTTGTCCTTACCTTACAGCAGCATGGCTATGCACTTAAATTAGTTTTACTTGTTGACAGTTTGGCACCCGAAGGAGAAACTGGTTGCTCAAGCAATTCAAAATACTTATTTTGATACCACTTTACAAGGTCTCCTTTAAGTATTGGATTGCCATTACAAAGTTTATTGCCTAAATCAATTTTTATTAATGCTCAAGGAAAAAATACAAAATCAAATACAAATACTTTGTGAAAAAAAAGCAAACTACTAATGTGAAAAAACATTATTAGCTAAATTATTTTAATATGCAAAACCTGACACATACATTTGATACAGTTTAGCTATCCACTGATGCAAATAAGTTATGTTTAGCATACAGAAATTTAAAACAAAAGAAAATGTTGCTTGTTATGGGGACAAATATTTACTGTCTTCTAAATGAAAAAGCTAGAACTACAACCTGGTACAATACCCAGCGTCCATGCATCCACTGCACTCTTTTTAAAGGTTCCAGCATTTTATGTGAATAGGAGAACAATTATTGTTGCACCGTGGCCTTGCACTCCGCAAATTCAGCATATCTAAGTGCTGATGGGGTGTGGAGGAGAAAGCAACAGCAGCTACTCTTCTGGCCAAAGCACTTTTCTATTTCAGCTTCTCCTAAATGTAGTGTTCCTGAGGACTCACAGAGCTTACGGAAGAACTTCTGGTTCAGGTTTACAGGTTTTCTCAACCCTTGCCATGCTGACTACGAATGCTGTTTGCTCCAGCTTCCAAGCCCACCTTCTTCTCAGTGGCTGCTGCACCCCGGGAACAGGATAGGGGGACACCTCCTTCTTAGCTGCCACAAACCCTGTGCCCTGTTCTTTTCATGCAACAGCTATTTACTGCAGACATCTGCATGTCCGAGAGGAGGGGGCTGCTATAAACTTGGTCTATCACCAGCAAGATTTGGTGGGATTCACACACTGGACAAACACACTTGTAGTTGAAGACTTCCGCAAAACTCCCGTGTATTTAAGAATCCAATACCTTTTGAAAGAGAGCTACCAGAGGGCAAAGGTTTTTTGCACTTTACATTCCTCAAGTTTTTAATGCATGGTTGCAGATTTTGTTTCCTGAACAGAACAAAGGAGGCTTGCTTGTTTGTTTGAAGAAAAAGAGCACACAAATGTTGTGGTTGTACAAGTCAGGGCATGTGTGAAACATTCACAAAGAACAGCATAATAAAAAACAGGTGCTATGACAAGCTTTCAAACTTGCCATACAAGGGCCGATAATGATTTATTTATAACTACAGTTCATTCCACTTAGGTTTTTCTACAGCAAGTGGTTCATCTGTTGGTGCAGCATATGCATTAAATCAAGTACTTTCTCTTCGTATTGTCTCTGTTAGTGGCTGTGCTCACACTCTGAAGGTTCAGTTCTGCATTTGCTTTGGGACAGAGGAGAGAGAGAAGTACCGCAGGAAAAAAAAGAATGTATTGTATGTGATACAGCCAAGATGAGCAGAAAGTGTTTTGAGAGGCATAAAATATTCTGCAACTACATCCCCATATGGGCCCTGCAGCCTGTAAGAGATTAACAAAACCAACAACATAATTTATAAATGCTGAAATAGTCTGTTATCACTACAAAATAACAAAGTAAAAAACCTCTGTGCTTCGTGAACTGCTTTGAAGCATTTCAATCTTTCCCCAACTTGAGATCATGTTGCAATATTCTGAGACATCAGATCCAGCTCCTTTTGTCATTGCTTTATTTTTTACATTGAGCTGAGACTTCAAAACCTCGTTTTTCAGCCCTGTTAAGCACCTTCTACTCTATGTTGATAGAAACAAAGGTGAAAAACTGACCTCATTTATATGCCTAACCTGAAAGCCGCTTCTCTGAATACCTGGTTCCCCTATGCCCGGCCATAGCCCTTCCAAGACAGTCTAAGAAAACTGAGTGACATTGCTTTCACCTAAGTTTAAACATCTGAGCCTGTAACTGCTGTAAAAGAACCACACAGATCAGTCTCCAAAGCTGATTACAAAGATGGCTTCAGTCAGTAGTTTGGATTATTTAAACATTGAAAAGTTAGTACACAGTACACCCCATTTCACATTTTTGGGGTAGATGAAGATTTTGGGGCTGATCCGACAGTAGAAAACTTAAGCCACGTGTACAACAGTCTCACTTTTGAAATCAAGAGTTTCCCAGTGCTCAGTTTGCAGTAGCTCACAAAAGGCAATTTGGGAAGACAGAGGACAAATCATATGCAGAAAGCAATGCAGCCATGTTTCATGAAGTATTTGTTCTGTCCAAAACATTTTTTTTTTCCTGCAGTAATTCCTGGCTTAGATTGATTTCCTTGTTGGTGATGATTAAATGTCCCTCATTACTTGTTGCTTTTGCGTCACAGTCCTTAGATTGCCTTCTTTAGAGCAGTATTTTTAATGGTAGATCCATTAGTCAATGAGCCAGTGCTACTTCCGTCTGCTGAGGTATTTCCTTACATACACACTTTGAGACAATAAAGGGTTATGGAAATACAGTTTACAGCTTTTAACTGGCAGATGCTTCATAGTCTTGGAAATAACAATTCTTTTTCACAGCATGAAAGAGAGAAGCAGTACCACACCCCAAGATTTTAAGAGCAAGACAGATGCACAGATCAACCCAATGGATTAGGTGACTCTAAGATGTTAGCAAATACTACACTACTGTTTATCCAGATGCCAGATTATCAAAGGCCTGGGAGCATAAGATGGCAAACATACCAGTTCATGGGACATTTTCTACCTCCTGCCAAAGTGCCCATTCGTGGTTCAACAACAGCAACAAAGCGACATCAAGAGGAACTGAAGAATGTGACATTACAGTTGAGAGCGCTAGTTCACTTTCAGAGGTCATCCTCACTTTCGGTTTGGATCCCAGAGTGCTTTTGGTGAGCACGAAAGATTCCTTTTGGCTGAAACCACCCCGGATGGACAGTGTGCTCAATGTCAACTGGAGATAACAGGCATTCAAACTAGCAAGCAAACCACATCACTGCAAAGTCCTTCAGCATATACTGAATATGTGTACTCCACTAAGAGTGCCTGACCATTCACATTTGCTGTACATTGTGGGAACAGAGACTGTAGTACAGCTGCCTGATATTAAGGAATTTGACCTGTGTCCTTGAGCACCACTTGCTCAATAACAAAAAAACAGCAAGTAGAACAAGATAAAGAAATACCAGTGGCAAAAATAGTAAAGACAACTAAAAGTTTAAACCCAATCCAAACGAAGTTTAAGGCGTGTGAACAGGATATTGTGGCCAATCCAATTAGATGTTCAGGTGCGTGCACTTGGTGTGTAATTTAGAAAAGATATAAAAGATTGATGCGGGCTGAGAATAAGGGTCTCCGGTTCACCATCCACGGAGTCCATGTCCTTACTGCAACAGTACATCTCCATTCCCCAGTTTTTCACAACTTTGTCTTTTACCAAGACACCTCTGGTCTTGATATCCTAACAACTACAAGCCCAAAGAAATAAAGGGTAACAAATATCAAGGTAATAACTGGAAAGATGGTTATTTAAGCCTGCTGGGCACTAGCTTGACAGTAATTTCAACTCCTTACTCAACCATAAGCTTCGTTGTTAGTGAAGTACGAAGCAAGTTACTCAGGAGACCTGGGAATAGCTGTGATTAACACAGTGACACTGGAGCTGTAGGGACAAGGAGAGCAGAAATCAACACCATGAGGGGATAGAAGAACCTTTTTGACAGAGTTACAGTCTAACAGAGAGCACATGATATCTGTGGAGCAGAGACTTGACTTTTCTCTGAAGCTGAGTCCGCCTACCAGCAAGACTACTCCTCTCTGTCCCAGTAACTCTGGCATTAGTTTCTTCAGGCAGAGAGAGCACAATTTTTGTGAGAGAGAACAATTTACTCCTAACATAAAATGTCTTAGTAGAGACGCTATTGCTTATTCTGCTGGGAGACTTGAAATGCTTAAAGGTTTTGAATCTTTTTAGCAAAGCTGACCATCAAATCTTTCTTCTCCCACATCCCAAAAGCACTGCCTAGACAGCAGGCCGTTGTACTGCTCTTTGATAGCTTTTGAACATCAGCCTCTCCAACCCCTTCAATCTCTTCTTGGGCCCTCAAGAACAGATTGAGGAGAGCAATGTCTAGGCAAGAATGTCAAGCTGAAGACAGCTGCTCCTTTCCTGTGCTCAGGTGCGATGAGGACGGTTCTGGGAACACACAGGACTCAAGACAGCTTGGCCACTTACAGCATTCAGTAGGAGGCTTGCGGCCTGCATACCAGTTTAGCCAGAGGGGCACTTAGACAATACTGACTGCTGAAATTCTTGGAGGAATTCTTGTCTCTTCTTAAGCCTCTTTGTGCTCCAGTTTGCTGGGTATAATACAGAGAACAGCACTTTCCTGCCTTACAGTGTGGTTTGCAAGGACAAAGAAACCTAGGCAGCTCAATTCTGTGTGTTACTGTAACAAAGTCAATCACTCCAAATCTATTTTTCACTCAAAATGTCCACTCTCAAAAGAAAAAAATGAGCTACATACATTTTACATCAGCTTGCACATGAAGAAAGACAGGCTTAGTGGATGGAGACACTTCACACTGAAGTGTACAAATTTGCTCATCGTGGGAGTGAGTGGGATGAAAATAACTCTCAGAGTTAAGAAATGACCCCTAGGCCAGTCCAGAACAGAAAATGTCATCCAGTCTGCAAAAGTAACACCTGCTTCTTCAAAAAAGTGAAAGAGTCCTTTTACCAGCAGAAGCTAAAAGTGTATTCCCTGAATAACTCAAAGGTAAATGCATTTTGGAGGGGAAAATAGGATGACTGAAAGGAACCCCTGGAGGACTACAAGTCATCAAGTGTAAGAGTTAGAATTCTCTTCCAAGAGCTCTCTGCATAAAGCAAGTCTGAGATGTAGGGCATGCAGGAGGACACAGTCTCTCCTGAGGAAAAAGTCTAAAGGAACTTCTCTGAGTAAAAGGAGAGATACTTTGTAGATCAATGAACAAAATGTGGTTTTCTTTCATTCCTTCATCTATAATTTATTTAGAGATTTGAAACTTGAATCTAGTTTGTAAGCTGGGTTTCATTTGAGGTGTTTTATGTTCTTTTTTTTCTCCAGATTCACCTTCACCTAATCTGAATTGAAGATAATTTTCTGATACCTGGCTAGCATCAAGACAGGATGTAAAAATCCTAAAATCCAGGTATAAGTGCAACAGTTGCACAACTCTTCTGCAGATTTCTCCACAGTATGAGAACAGTAGCTCTTTGTGCCAACCCAGAAGCTGTGTAGGCCAATTTGGTAGTGATGGGAGAGGAGGAAGTGCCTGCCAGTGGTCAGAGATAGGCAGGAAAGCCCTCTGATATGGGGTAAAGCAATCAGTGAATACCTGAATCCCAGGGAACTATTTGCAACAGCACACAATATTACTGAAACCTAAAGTCATTGGGCTTGCACAGTTGTGGCTTTGAAAATAATTTTGCAACTTAAAATTCTCAGCTCTGTGATTTCTGTCCTGCAGTGTGAGAATTTGTTTCTAGCAAGTTAGCTACAAATTTTTAGCAGGTCTTAACTTCTCTCACCATGAGCTCAGACTCACCATGGTGAGACTCACCATGGTGAGAGTAACTAACAATTGCCAGGGAGCAACAAGCTACTGCACATCAAATAACCAGATGCACTTAGCCTTCTTCCATCCAGCTACTTTGAATGCTCCTGAACTTGCTAAGATACATTTGGCCAGTCATGCCTTAACTTGTTGATACCCTCAAGACTTTGTTGTAGCACTTCAGTCCTTGAAAAGCTCACCCAGGTATGATATTGAGCCTAAACTTCAAGAATTATCCTGTGCTCTTTCTGCTTACAAATTATACTTGACACACAATTATTACAATTTCCAAGCTAAGTTACTTCTTGTTAGCATTCACAAATAGTCTTAAAGCTTCATAGTTTTATCTGTCGTGGCACAGTAATATCCTAATTGAATGATCAGCTCAGGATTGTCCTCTCCTAGTGGCAACTGAGTAGTATTCCTACGGTGAGGCAGTAGATTATCTACAGAAAAAAAAGCAGTAATAAAGTATTTTTTGCTTCTTTAAACACAGCTTACCAGAGGGAAATGAAAATCAGACTGCAGTGGCTGCACAGTCAAGTGTTTGAAAGAAGCATGGTGATATCCTATCTTATGAAAACTGTTTGGTCCTATAGGTTGTTCACACATGCTTCATTTCATCTTCCCATTCTTCTCTACTTCGTTACACAACCAGGCTCTTGGATGAAATGGTATGACGCACCATGATCAGGTAACAACAATTGTATAAGATGAGTAAAAGTAGTAGGTTAAGAGCACACGTACAAGTTAATACATATGAAAATCTTTATGAATTTTAATCTTCATTAATTTTAATAGAAGTCTTAGCAGCCATACACATATGCACAAAAAAGGCATAATCCAATCCTTCACGCACAGGGGAACTTACATGTCCCCTTTCACTTGGAAGAAGTTAGTTTTGTATTAATTGGTAAGCTCTAATCAGCAGGCTCAGATATATCAGTAACATATTGCACAGATTTTGTGTCAACACTTTAGGATTATTATTGCATTTGCATGAACATTGTCACAGAGTTTTGATGGTTATAAATGAAACATGTTTTCTCTGATTATATTTTAACAAGATTTATGAATAAATATCACAGCAAGAAGTCTGCAGCATCTGGATGATGCTCACTTAGAATCATTATGACAGCATCTACTTTATCAGAGTCACTGGAAAATACTTTCATCTCTGGTTACGTGACAAGCTGCAAGAATTCAATGGGTGTGTTTTGTGCATAGGCTGATTGCTATCCCTTTAATAGTCTGCCTTGTTAACAGTTGTGGAGCTTGAACTGTTTCGAAGTGTTTTTCCTCCGTAACGGAACATAAAGCCTTCCCAGCACCAAATTTAACCACTTGTTTCTCTTTCAGGGAAGATGCATGTTTCTAGGGAAGCTAAACGCCAACACGCTCTTTCCAAAACTGACTTGCAGAGAGATGCTGTCTTAGGTCACATGACATGTAAACATAATGGGCAAAGATGTTACTGAACTTAGTAATTACAGACAGAGAAATTAAAAATAAAGCGACAATAAGTCAAGTACTCTGTCTTCCATTTCTCTTTAATAGCATAAGCCCATAGAGAGGGAGGAAAAAAAAAAGCAACAAAAAAGGATAAAGACCAACTTGTAATTCTCCTTAGTTGTTGACAGAGGCAAATATATTCCAATATCATTATATAACAAGGATATACTATTCAATTGTTTACAGAAAACATACATTTCCTACAACATTGTTATTGTATCATCAGCATGTTAACTTGTCTCATTTAGCTGGCACATGAGATGGTAGACCTCTTTGCAATGAATCACCAGGAGCAACCACATTAGAAATGGTTACCAAACTTAAGAACAACCTATCATTTGATGTCCAACATGAATGCAATGTAGTTTAACATTTTCAGAATTAAAAAAAAAAAATAAAGTGAGTACACTGACCATTCTTGTGCTGTCATATTTTGAGAAATGTAATTTTTATTTGAAGCTCTCAAAATCCACTCTAATGAATGATGCATGAAAGGCTGGTTGATGCACTCTCACAACTAGTGAACTCTGCTGGGTAGGAACAACATAAAAAAACTCTTCATTAAGACTTTTGTTGCACACTTGGACCCTGGACACAGTACAATGCTTTCAGATTATTAACTCCATAACATCACACAATCAGAAGAACTAGAAATATTTCTACAGTTACTGCTTTCAGGAACACATCAACTCTTCCCAGTAAAAAAAAACAACAGTGTTTAAGCATTCAGCCCAACAACTCAACTATCCAGTGAAGTTATTTGGTAAGAGACCCACTCTTAGCTGCAGGAAAGCAGACAATGGCATTTACTATGTTCTTGTTTCCATCAATTGTATGGTTTTATATTAGTATTATAAACAATATGTCAGTTGTATTTAGTTACAATATTCTTATTAACTATTGTTCGGAGAACTCATTTAATTTTGAACGAACATATGTTGCTCCACTAAAATAAACCACAGCACCTCTTTTGAGAGAATAAATGATGTTTACTAACCTGAGATAGTGGTCTCATGAGAACCTTTATGCCTGTATTACTTTACTGGTACAAAAGTAACCCCTACAACAATGGAATTTAATGGAGGAATATTATAGTACAATAAAAGGTAGAGTTAATTTTCTGTGTATGTTTCTCCAGTGAAGCTGAAGACCAAGAACCCCATTATGGAGTTTCCATGACAATAATACAGATTTATTAAACACTTAATTAGGTACATGTAATTTTTTTTATTTTGCCGAGAAGGGGGCTAGAGGCTAGCCAGGTGGCTATTGTTTAAAATTGTACCCGTATGTATATGTTTTGTAAGTGTATTACACTTAATTGTTTCTACAGCAAATCTTGATCATCCTTTAGGAAAAAGCACAGTAAGAGGAATTTGTGAATAAAACACATACATAACATTAAATTCAAAAACAACAGTCAAATATTCATTGGAAAAAGTTGCAGGAACCACGCACAGAATGAGATCAGAGGCACATGCATTGGCACAAACTATTAACACGTGCTGTATGTAAGGAACTTGAGTAAAGCTGCTGTTAAATCTCCAAATTAAGCCAAAGCTTTCCAAACCTAGACAGGATCTTCATCATTTCAGCAATACTCCTCGATTCACACATTTCTCTTTGCACTATCATGAGTGTTGAGCACCCTGCTCCGGTAACCATACTACCTATAAGCCTGGGGTAACTTCCACAACCATAGCAGCTAGATGGGAACGACCATCCATTATGAATCCTATCTCTGGTCAAAGGGACCTGCAAGGGCTTGCCATCTCCCAGATCAGACTGTCATTACCCAAGTCTCTGCATATAGTTCAGCAAAGATCTACAGCCTCAACTTGGCAAACGGCCATCCCAGCTCATAGCTTTGGATATAGGCAGTACCAAAAAGGGAACAGATTCCCACTGACATGACAACAACCGATACAAAGGAAGGCCTTCCCATCAGCAGTCAGCCAGATGTGCTTATCTTGTGTTAATCACTATCACTGCCCCATTTCTGAAAACAGGAAGAGTGCATTTTATATATATACTACATGCTCATTTTCATTTTCTTCTAATCACTATTCTACACACCCAAAGTAACTGACCTTCTGGTCAAGCATTTTAAACAAAACACGTGGGCATTTGAACATAAAAGAAACAAAGTTCAGAAGTGGTGACACACACAAAAAAAAGAAAAAGTAAGTACCAGAAGCTAACTGAGGCCATATACAAATAACCAGAGATAGAAGCACAAGTAATTAAAGTCTGCAATGTCACCATCCATAAATACATACCAGACTTGCATCCTTTGTCAGTTAGTCACGGGGAAGCCATGTAATAAAGATGGATTGCTGTACTACAGCAGCTTTCCACAGAGTTATGTGCAACTGCAAAGAGACAGCCAGACACTATTGGCAGCGAACAACTGCTTCAGCTGCAACACAAGTAACCTCTGAACTGCAGTCATGCACCTATTTTTTCGCCAAGCCCACAATTTATTTATTCCACATCCACTTTAGACTGCTATCCAAATTGCCTGAAACTATAAACCACCACAGACGTGATTCTTGTTCATGTGAGTTAGGACAGTATAAGCCACCAAGACTCCCAGTTGAAGAGGGATTTGGATTACTGAAACTTGGCAGAGAACATGCAGAAGGAACAGAGATGGGAAATTCAGCTATGTGTCCCATACACAGGAACAGCTGTCTGTGTGCCACATCACATCTTCAAAGCACCTCTTGTGCACTTGACTGAAGAACCATCTAATCCAACCAGTACTATCCTGTGTACCTAAGAGACCATTTGATGTGGTATCACTAGCAGATAACCTCAGCAACAGACTTCTGTTCTTTCCCGTGGTACTTCTCTCCCCTGTACATGCCACCTCTCAAGCCTCTGAGGTCCAAAATTGTCTACTTAGGAAAATAAGGGTTTCAAGGATGCTTCTTTTTAGACTTTCACAAGTAGTTTTAGCTAAACAGCTCACACCTTCAGCTCAGATGTTTTGCCAGGCATACACACTTTGAGGAAGTGGAAAGTACCAGGAATGCAGCACAGTCAGAATCATGTAGTGCTTCACAGAGGACAACGAGCTCCCTAGGACTCAAGGAGTAGGAAAGAAACCTTTGGGGAAGGTACAAGCATGAAACCAGTAAAAGTATCTAAAAAAAATTAAGAAAATTAAGCCTCTGCTTACAAAGTAGCCTAAGTCAATCTAATCACTTGCTGCCACAATCCTTTTTTGACCATCACAGACTCTGTGTGCACCCTCTCTGTGCCAGCACTGGTCCTCCTCGAACCCTGCACTGAGCCATTTCAGCTTGCTAAGCTTTCAGCTCACATGCAGAAAGTATCAGACTGTATCAGCTAGGGAGAAGGTATTGCTCTCTCAGTCCCATGCAGCTTGCCACCAGACAGCCTACCTGATCAAGATAGGTGGTCCTCGATCCATCCCTCAGACCCTGCGAAGAGCTTCCCAGTTTAAAGTCCTAGGTTTCTTCTGCTACAATCATTCTCATGTTACTTGAGATAAAATTATATTTTCTCCTGATTTCTCAGAATAAGAGGATAATAAAAGTCCCTTTTGAAATCTGGTTACTCAGACTTTACACTGGTACCAGAGCACCATGATTGGGTCACAGGGCAAACTGCTGTGCTAGAAGCCTCTCTCCTTACGCTCCTCTAGAAGCAAGTCAGCAGCCTAGATTTCCAAGACTGTTATTCCATTAAAGGCCATCAGTCCATCACTCAGAGCATCCATAGTCATCTCCACAGTCCTCAGGACTAAAAATCCCCTCACTTAAGATTTCATCCTTTGGCTCTTCTAAATCTCACAGGCCAGCAGAAAGCAGCTGGGATTTCATGTATCGCTGGCATCTTTACTGAAGGATACTTCTCTCCCCTTCACACACTTAACCCATCCTTCTTTCTGTCTTCCATACAAGCAATTATTTCAGTCAAGCAGAGCAACTCATCCAAATATCAATTATGTCTTTTCTTGCTTAAAAGAGGAAAGATGAGCACACCAAAGCAAACAACAGTTCTGATTATGGGTAGAGACTTCAGATGCTGTTTAGATAAGATCTGTGTCAGGAGTTCTCAAGTGGCTTCCTACCCAAGACTCCTCTTTTCTCCACAAACTGTGTCAGGGAAGAGATACAGCCAATCTCAAGGGAAATGTTTCTAGATAGGAGTCTAACCAGAGAAATGTGAGCCTAAAAGCAGGAATTCAAGTTATTGGCCTGGAACTACCTGGGCAAAGAGGAAATAGGCCCTCCTCCCTCAGCACCCTGGTAGTGAGAAACAAAACAATGACAGAAAGCTGCACAAGTCACCTACACTGCAACATAAGTATGTTTGACAACAAAACGAATGCATCAAATCCAGTGTTTGTGCTGATGGCTTGCTTTTTGGTTTTTCATAATACAGTTTGGATGCCTCAGGCCTGAGCTGCAGATGGGCAGTCTTCTGTGAAGTTGGTTGTTCTAGCCTTGAACTCAGCTTTCTGTAATTCATCTTGATCTGAGTTCAGGCCTCTGCTGAGTACACAAGCAAATTTTGGTCACTCTCACATTAATTAGTTAATATTTGACTGCAAAATTCCTTTAGACATGCTTAACACCTAATCCTGTAA
Organism: Tetrax tetrax; assembly: GCA_009806455.1. Lineage (NCBI taxonomy): Eukaryota > Metazoa > Chordata > Aves > Otidiformes > Otididae > Tetrax > Tetrax tetrax. Next base: position 100,121 of record WHYT01016156.1, read on the forward strand.
AAATGCAAGAGCTGTTAAAGCATGGACTGCTCCAATAGCTTAAAATAATTGTGCAAAGTAATTAAAATATCATTGTATTTCCAATTGTTAAGATACCTCATTAGTCCTTCAATACTTTATGTCACTTTCTTGATATCAAGCACCACATGTGTTAAGCTGCCGATACTCCCTAAAGCACACTGAGGAAATTTAGTTTCAAACCAAAATAAACCTAGAATAGCTATTACCAAAACCTAGAACAGCTATTACCCATAATGACTATAAATACTTAATTACAGAGTATCAAGCAACCTTCATGTTCCTTCCCTCCACCCATCTTATCAAATGGATTAATTCCTATTTCTCTGCTCCCTTGCAGATCTTCTGCAGTGTTTTCCTCTTGGAAGTATACATCTGGTATGGAATAAAGGGAATGGCTGCAGCCGGATATATTATGGCTGTCGAAGTAATTTGTATAATTGTGACTATTATTTCGAAAACTAGTTATCAACATGGATTGAATTTTATGGTTGATTCTTCCAGTTCTAGATATTTGGCCATGTATAAGTACTGACTTAATTCTGCTACAAAGGATTCAACATTGCATCTACGGGAAACAATATTAGTTGTATCCTGAATCATTTGAAGTATAAAGTTTTTGAGGGTCTTGACTATAAATATTAATACCATGCACAGACCTCTTCATAGATAAGGAGACATTTTTAAGCACTAAAATGCAGCATTAAGAGCCTATCAGTGTCACATACATACTAAATCCACTTAGCTAGCTACTTTAACAGTACTTCTTTTAAAAGCTACACTGCAGATAGATTCACTACTTGCACAGATCTGCAACTTTAAATTTTACAAGGGATTTCATAGCTAACGGAAAATTTGTACTTCTAATTGAAAGTAAGGGTAGGGGAAAAGGGAAGAACCAAGCACCAGATTCCAGTGAATAACAATACACTTACTCCACTGCCCAGCACCAGCTGGATCAGTTCTGAGCTAAGGCAAAGAAGTAACAAAGTAGTAACATTTTGTGACAGAATAAAAATCCCGTTACCAGGAAGGCAAAAGTGAAATGTGTCATCAAAGTTTCATGCAAAGTGAGACTGTCAAATAACTTTGTCAAATATTTTTTAAGATGTCCTAGCTTTTCCATGTAATAGCAGTTTCTCCAATTAAAGGCAGTGTTATGTTAAGAGCCATATATTAGTCTTGTTCTGACTCTGGCTAATAGCTCTGAAAAGGCCGCATCACAAGTTTGCAATTGTTGGGAAAATGGTTGGTTGCACAGGTTTCATTTTGTACACATAACCCTTAGGGTAAGAGCTGAATATGTTTTGGATCAGATCTCTTATTGAAATCCACTGCGCTACAGAAACAAAGTTTTTCTCTAGAGCTATCACTGAAATAATTCATCAAACTCTACACACTGTCAGAATGGGTAGAAGAAGCTCCTACGGCAAAATAGGTTTAGGAGTCTTGTTCGGGTGTGTTTCACCATTCATCCAGACAGGCAATCATTAAAATCACAAGGCTATACAATACAGGTTTCTCTTGTGGATGAAGTACATATTGTAAACAAAAAGGTGTATTTCAAAGGAATGGAGTATTCTATGTGACTAGCCTTGAAGTAACACGAGAAGATTGCAGATGTGGAAGGACCTACCTTCCAGACATATGACCACTTTGAGTTGCTCAGTGCAGTCTATGACATACCCAGCCCTATCCGCAGGAGTGCACAGAAGTCATATCGCTGTAACTTCATAGTAAACGCACAGGATGCAACAAATGCTAAACTAGCTTTTCTTCTGGCTTTTGCTTTGCTGTTCACACCCAACATGGACTCTACACACCAAATAAAAAGTTTATCATGCATCTTACTAGGGAAAATTCACTATGTGGAGTGTTTTGACGGAGACCCTTATTAGAGGGATAAAAGCTACACTGGATAGGGCAAATCACTTCAAGGACACGGGACAAAGTACATCTCATGGGAATGCTTTGCTTGCAAGAAAGGTGACATAAGGTCAACATAAAGATTGGTTATAACTATTTCCAGAACAAGCCATGAACAATTCACATAAACAAGCTGTCATGCCTTTTCAGAGAATAAGTCACCATGAAGGCTCAGCTCTTCATATATCAAAGTTACGATTCTGCAGTATGCAGTACTTACCAACATCAGCCAATTGACTCCTTTCAAAAGGAGAGGAGAAGACAGACAAACAGGCCTAGAGGAAACAGACACAAGGCAGGCTGGGAGAGACAGGACAGTCTATCACTGTTTTTATCCTATAAGTCAACTTACCAAACTCAGCCAGTGGAGGTAAGAAAAGGACAAGAATGGATATGTATTCCTCAGCAAAACTCAAATGCCTAAAGTCTTTTAGGTTTATTTCCCAACACAGTAAAAAAAAAAACGCTCAATAGAATTAAGCTGAAATCCTACAAAAGTGTGAGAAAGCTAAGGCAGAGCTTTCACTAACAATATCAGACAACCAATTAATACTGCATAAATTCCAGCAAAGTCTAGGGTCCTTACCAAGCCTTCAGATATTAAGACCTCCAAAAAAATTATGTATATGCCAATTCAGTCAACTGTGAACTGTGACATCAAATCAAAAGGTACAAAAAAGTTTAGTGAGAACCTGTTAATAAATCTTAAAGTAATGCAAAAAATTCCCTATCAATGTGTCGTAGTTTAGCCCCGATCCGGACCACACTACGCCGTCTCTCTCTCACTCCCCCCACCCTCCGAGAGAATAGGGAGAGATAATTTAAGAGAAGAGAGATAATTAAGAAAAAACGACTCGAGGTTTGAGATAAGGACAGGGAGAAATCCTTACCGTCACGGGCAAAAACAGACTCAACTTGGGGAAAACTGTTCATTTATTACTACAACTAGCAGGATAATGAGACAGAGAAACAAGAAAACCTCCTCCACCCCTCCCACTTCCCGAGCTTAACATTATCTACCTTCCCCCCGAGCGGCACAGGGGGGAAGAGGGAATGGGGGTTGCGGTCAGTCCATTATGTGTTGTTTTACGCCGCTGCTTCACAGTTGGGGGAAGAACTCCTCACATCCCTCCCCTGCTCCAGTGTGGG
>WHYT01016156.1:103825-117309 GCA_009806455.1 Tetrax tetrax
GAGGCCTGCGCCTCCCCCTCTGCGCCTCTGCCCTTGCTCAGCTTCGTCACATCTTCTCTTCTCTTTTTTTTTCTGTTTTCCCTTTCTTAAATACGTTATCGCAGAGGCGCTATCACGGGACATTCTGCTCCCAATCGGCTCAGCCTTGGCCAGCAGTGGGTCTGCCCTAGGTCCAGTCGAGTCCACTAAACAAAGGGGAGTGACTTCTAGCAATTTCCTACAGAAGCTACCACCTTAGGCCCCCCTCACTAAGCAAAACCACAACACAATGAAAAAAGTTTTTATAGTAAACGACTTCTCTACCTCCAAGTATTGTATGAACATAGAATATCCACAATAATAATAATTTGTTTTCATAAGAACACATAAGCCAGTATTTCAGTTGGTGATCCTGACTAACAGTAACAGCTCTCCCTAATCAGATAGGTGGCAGAGATTTCACTGAACATTTTCCTATCCAGAACTCTTTGCAGAGAAGAAAGGTGCTACCCTCTCAGCAATTATCAGCTGCTCCAATTTTAACCTTTTCTTCCTCTCCCCAAGATCTGCAAGAGCTTTATTTCATTCTACGTATGAACAATTAAAGATTACTAGATTTCCTAAACAACTAGAATAGCCAGCTTTAGAAATTCCCATGATTTTGAAAGACACTAATCTTAGAAAGGATGCATTATCCAAGCATTAAAGACAAAGGGTAAAGACTGTGGCTAAGCTTGCAAGATAAAAGAGGAGCAACAGTAAAAAAAACCCACCAAACAAAAAAAAACCAAAAAAACCCACAAACAAAACCCAAGGATGTTAGCACCTCTGGAACAGTATTTGCCAAACCTCTTTATGTGCAGTCAGGTTTTTCAATCAATTAGCTATGCTCTCAGAAAAATGCAGTGCCTTTCCTTAGATATTTAGCTACAAGTGATAAACAGAGGCATAAAATTTTATATACTTCCAGCAAGCACCTTCTGCATTATGTTCATATCTGAACTGCTGTCCTGCCTATTAACTTCTCAGTTTCTCAGTGCTGCAGAACAAATGGGAAAGAATAAAGCATAAAGACTTGATTTTCATCTTGATTTTCACTCTTCTTTGGGGATATGGAAGTAAGCAGACATTAATTGCTTGGTTCGTTGTTTCTAGAACATTACTGTAGAAAAGACCTGGGAGTGGGTAGAAAAATGAGACTATTTAAGGTAAACAAATAAATTAGTCCATGAAATAAGAAAAAAAGGATCTAAAGGCTCTCTGCCAGAAGGACAGAGTAGGCAAAGACACTTCAAAGACAACAGCATTGACAGTTGATAAAAGCTGCTGAGAGGCAACAGGGACCTCTGACATCTCTTCCAAGGAAGTGCTCACACCAGCCAAACTTGGCTGACTGCCTCAGCTGACAAAGCCTTTTGGCTCATCCTCTAGTGTTTTTCTGGAAGCTTATGGGTAGAGGCGGGGATCTCCCACCTCTAGAGAGTGGGTGAAGAGCCCACTTCAAAGAGGAAGAAACTGGGCATATTCCAGAACACTGGAATATGCACTTGCATATTGCACTTGCACTTGGCCTGGTTGAACTTCATGAGGTTGGCATGGAGCCCACCTCTCCAGCCTGGCAAGGTCCCTCTGGGTGGCATCCTTCCTCCAGCATTTCAACTGCACCACACAGCTTGGTGTCATTGGCGAACTTGCTGAGGGTGCACTCTGTCTCATAGTCGATGTAGCCAACAAAGACGATGAACAGGGCCGGGCAAAATACGGACCCCTGAGGAACGTCACTCATGACCGATCTCCATTTGGACATTGAGCCTTTGACCACCACTTTCTGAGTGCGGCCATCCAGCCAACTCCTTATCCACCGAGTGGTCCATCCATCAAACCCATGCCTCTCTAGTTTAGAGAGAAGGATGTCGTGCGGGACAGTGTCAAATGCCTTGCACAAGTCCAGGCAGATGATAGATGATATCCATTGCTCGTCCCTTGTCCACTGATGCTGTCACCTCGTCATAGAAGGCCACCAAATTGGTCAGGCATGATCTGCCCTCTCCATGTGCCTTAGAATGGTTTCCAGGAGAATCTACTCCATGACCTTGCCAGGCACAGAGCTGAGACTGATCGGCCCTTAGTTGCCCGAGTCTTCCTTTTTCCCCTTTTTAAAAATGGGAGTTATGTTACCCGTCTTCCGGTCATTGAGGACCTCACCAGCATCTTGGCAAATTCCTCTGCCAGTTCTCTCAGGACCCATGGATGTATCTCATCAGATCCCACGGACTTTGAACCTTCAGGTTCCTCAGATGTTCCCGAAGCTGCTCTTCCAATACAGTGGGTGGTTCTTCATTCTCTCAGTCCCTGCTTTTGCCTTCAAATTCATCCTAACTTAGAAAGGAGAAATTCATCCTGCCTTAGAAAGGAAACTGGTCTAGGTGACCTTTTGATAATTCTGTCCAAAACCCTCCTTTCTGTAAGACTTGAGCTTGTAGATCTTCTAAGCTTTCAAGCTACAAATCCAGAACACAGAAGAGCCCATTTAGAAGAAGAAATCAGCTGTGTGGCACAGCATTTGCCTTCATTAGATCTCAAAGTGTCTTACACAAGGCTGGCACTCCATTCTGCAAATTGGATAATGTAACTTGCGCAACTTCACACAAACTGAAGTGTGAGAAGAGCCTGAAGCGCCAGGTAGCAAGCGCTTTCTTTCAAACCAAGATCAACCTGTCATTCCAAGAACATTTTAGGTCAGAAATCATGTCAGCACTGGATGAAAGACAGGTTGACACATTTCTTCAGGTTGAAAGAAAAATTCAGCCTCCAATCTCAATCTGCAATGGAGTCAAGACCCATAAAAAGTAGGCGTTTTATGATGTGGATGTCCCTGCAATAGGAAAAAGTGCATTGAAGTCTTACCAGCTGACTCATTAAAGGGACATGGGCTTGCTGTTCATTGGGCCTGGATTGCAAACAAAGACTCAGTGGTTGAAGGCTAATTAAAGGCTAAACTACCTCCAAAGGCTAAACTACTAGTCAAGAACTCTGCTCCTGTCCTACATCAGTATTGATTACAATGGTTTCCTATAGTAGGTTTCTCCACTCCTCATTAGAATAGGGTTCTTTTCTAAAAAGCTCTTTCTTTGTGTCTTGTTTGTAGATTCACTGATGCAGATTAATTTCCTTCTAGGAAGCTCATGAATATAACGTGAAGATTACAAGTTCAGGAGTCTTTTATGTGTTTTCAAGCATTAGGAATTCAACCAGCTCTGTGCAGTTGCCCCTTTGAAGTTTCTATTGGGCATTTTCTTCCTCAAAAAATAAAACCTCCTGTCCTTTTGAAGGATGACATTCTTAAAAATATAATATTTATTTTGGCTTTATTCTTGATAATTGTTTAAAAATCAAAGGGTAGCACAAGGATCAGGAAAGCAAATGGTAACCATCAAGAAGGGCTACCTTTGGGGTAAATATGGATTTATGAACCTACAAGGACCTTTTGACTTATACTATTTCCATACCTATTGGCTTCAATGCAATTATTTCAACATCAACCTGGAACAACGCAAGGGAGACCTCCTCCTTCATTATTCATAGCAACAGTCATTCCAAGGAAAGGCTCTACCTCTGAACTTATGCGCAAGTTAATTGACAGAAGAGCAGTGAATAATTTCAGAAAGACACACAAAAGGAAAAAAAAACCACTAAATTTTGCCATGTCCCTGCTTTCATAGAAATACTGCCCTTCTTATTCACTTAGTGCTCATAACATCTTATGCTGCTTCTCAGTTTTGTCAGATTTCAGGAATAAGATGTGATTGTTCAGAGCCTGAGCTGCTCCCGCAGCTTAAATACCAAACTTCTTGAAGAAGTGCATTAGTGATTTGCAATGACATGCATCATAAGGTACTGTGGAGCTCAGAGAATACTTTAGGGCTCCCATGCAGTCATCCTAAGAACAGAAATAAAACCGATTTGCTTTAATTCCCTTTCTACAGACATTCTTGTCTACCAAGTTTTCTCAATGAATACTTCTGTTAAAAGATAAAGTTTTCTTCCAAGGAAGTATGGTCTTATATTCTCTCTGCTAATTACTTTTTTTCCAAGCTATAACCTAAAGAAGTCACTTGTGCAATTTCTATAGTTATGATCTTCTGCAACAATGACATGACTCCTAAGTGCAACCAAGTATTAAAATAGCCCACAGCAAGCTGTACTTTACTTTCCGCTCAACACAGCTATAAAATTAGTCAAATAATGAGACTTTGATCCCCGTTGGACTCTGTGAGGCTTCAGTATGGTTGTCACTGGCGGCCAAATGAGGTATTTTTGTGCCTGTAATATCTGAATATTAGTTGTTTTGCCCACAGTTGGATTTATTGAAGGAAAAAAAAAATAACTTTCCAAGTTGAAATGGCCAGATGGTCATATAGAAACATCTACCTTGATCACAGAGCATAAATCTGTTTTCATCCACCCATGTGCAGGAATCTGGAGTCTTTTAATAGTCTCCTCAATAAAGATCAATTTGCAAAGCAGCTGTGAAGGCAAGCGCTAGAGTCTCCTAATCACATATGCATACCACCAATGATCAGTGCATCTCATGGAAGGTTAGCCTCTCTCTGCCCCCATCCCACTTCGACAGTAGAGTGCCTGGCTGAAACAGTCCAGAAGACCACCTCAGCAATACTCTGCAGACCCAGTATGTTCTGATCTGCTTAAGGTTTGCCAAGGAAAGTGATCTCACACCATCACCTCCTTTGGGTGCCTGCACCTGCATCTTCTGTTTCAGGGACTCAGAGGTTCTCAGACCTTAAGCCAAAACTATACATTATTGAACTTCACTCCTTGCTCAGTCAAATAGAAATCTAAAATAGAGTAAGTCTTCAAGTACACACCTGAAACCCAGGTTTTTTAATATTAGAATATTAAAAATTAGTCTTTTTACCCTCTTTATTGTAGCTTAAAAGGCATTCACACCATTTGTAACAGGCTGCAGGTGTGAAAATCATGAGGGAGATCATCAGCTCCACAGTGAACTAATATGTTCAAATAAATAGTTTGATTAGAAATAAGGTGTGAAAATTATGAGGGAGATCATCAGCTCCGCAGTGAACTAATATGTTCAAATAAATAGTTTGATTAGAAATAAGGGTGCTGTATTCTTGACCTAATTTTGCTTCCATAGTGGATAAGCATGCCTAATAGCACCATGCAAATGGCACACAATTTATTCTCTTACTTGTGACTGAAGGGAGGTTTAGAAAGTACTTTTCATGGAAGATGTTTAACAGTTCTCTTTTTTTGTACTTTTTACCAGTAGTTAAAAATGAATGAAGATTACTTTAAGTACATGATATTAGGTAAAGAATAAATAAAACTGAAGACTGTAGAAAGATTATTTTGATACATTTTAACTTTTGAAATAGTCTATATATGTTGGCAATAAGTATTTTAAAACAATTTTCTTAACTCCTTCGATCAGTTTAACGAAATACATATGTATAAAAAATTCTTCTCAGGCATAAATGCATATAAAATCGTTATTACAGCTTTTACAAATTGCAGTTATTTTACATGCACTTAGCTGAAAATAGTATTCAAAACACTGTCAGCTGAATACCAAAAAGCATTGGACTCCTGTTGCTGTGGCAACACATTGTTCATGGTTTGCCTGTCTGAGGCAATGAAAAGTTAAATATATTTAACACTTTCAATATTTTAAAGTCCAGCACTTAGATTGTACCACCATGTCCCAGTTGAAAGCCAGATTATCCCATTTGAGGTGTTCTCTCAGTGACAGTTAAGGTATTACTTAACATATTCACTGACAGCAAAAGTCTTTCCAGATTCTAAGAAAATGGATTGTTTAACACTCTGTTGAGCAGCACTACTAACAATAACAAAGAAGGAGCTTCACCTTCTCCACTTGCCACCACAGGATGGGGTAGAAGTCAGAAAGAAGCATTGCTCTTTTGAGCTGGAGACATTCTGCTTGTGAAAAATAGGTTAGGAACTTCATTCCCCTTTCGTCTATACTGAATCATTCCACTGGTCTCCTCTGTTTACTTCCGAGCAAGTGAGATTTGGACACTCTCTTGGCTTTGCAATAGAACACCCTGGTGTCAGCTGTGCTACTCCAGCAGATGCTTTCCTTTCTCACAAGGCAGAGCTGTTGGGTGACAGGGTGCAAAAACAGCAAGAGATGTCTCCTTTAAAACAGTGCAGCTCGCTACTTGTCTAGTCCCAGCAGTGCATAAACAATGTCAGAAATGGGAAAGAAGCAGAGCACTGCTCAAAGCTCCATCATCTGTCATCTTAAAATCAACCCCAAACCACAACATTAAGCATAGAGTGTACACAATTTCTGACCTGAGCAGTACCACTGCCCTAACCTTCTTTAGTAAGGTTTAGTATTTGGCTTTTTGTAATCCATCTGTAAACAATTTCACTTGAGGAAAACACCAGCTAAATTTGCAAAACATTTCCCACATTTTCAGGAAATTCTCCACAGTCCTCTGGAGCACACACTCTCCATACCTACAGTCTTCTGCAGAATTCCCTTCTGAGTGTCTGGACAATAAAATTATATTCAATAAAAGTTACCTGCATCCCAGAAACACTTAAGAAAAAGCAGGGCTTTGTTATGCCCTGACTCTCTCACTTAAGGTAAGCACGTTTATGACCTCCGATGACTGTGTTTTAAGCTCCCAGTGGGAACATTAACTTTAATATGTTTGCATTTTAATTCCAACTGTAATAATAAGCAGCTGCCCTACTTTGGACCTGAACAATATCTTCCTAAAATACAAAAATGAAGACCTGCCAGCTAATCAGAAATCATCGCCCTGTATCTAAAGAGAAGGGAAATATTCCCTCTATGGATCATGCACGGTGACTTTGATTTAGCTTTCGTATAGCTGCAAAATTACTACCTAATACCTTGCTACCAGCGTAGATGGCAAATGAGGATCCCAGGAAATAAATTATTCGGTACACACACACAACTTCACAAGGCAGAAAGTTACTTTGTTTGGAACAATAGCAGGGTGTACAATAGGAGATAAAAGGAAAGTTCACTGAGAATAGCAAGGTGATGATCTTCATGCAAGCCTTGTAGGTACATTTAACAATTGCAACAAAACAAGTTATGATAATCATAACTTGATCCCAAGCCACCTAGCTAACCCACTGCACTCAGTGCACCTGGCCTAAGATCCTGTTGACTGTCCCCACAAGTGGCTGCCAGTGCTTTAATAGTACATTGCTGCCCTTGGCTAATTCAGGCAACAGGACACAGAGAAGTTTATGCATCAAAAAACCCCAAGGAATGACCAATGTGCCATAAAACCCTGCTCAAAGAAAACCATCCTGAAACATGCAAAAGACTTCATTAAAGAAGGTAAAAAGAATTCATGGCACAGGGTGCGGGAATGTTTTAAATATTTTGTACACTGCTTAATTTCCTGTACCACGTCAATAGTGAAAATAGTTTCCTTTGACCGTCTAAAAATGAGGAACACAAAGCTTTTCTTGAGTGTGACATTACTATTAAACCTCTGTGTTATAGCAAGCCCAAAACTTTGAGGGGAAATGCTCTTACAAACTGGACTAAAATCTCCCAGAAACTGATCAGTTTAGGCAGACATGCCTGTGTGGTAGAGGGACTGAGCAAGAACAAATGTAGAAAAGCACAGAAATACTCCAAATAAAAATAATCAAAAAAGCTCAAGGAAATCCTACTGTGAAAATTTTTTAGGTTGAGTACTGTGTGGGGAAGAAAAAAAGTCTTGGACCTTTGACATTCTCACCATTTGATTCTTTCTCCTGCTGTTTGATTCTTTCTCTGTTAAGGCACAGCGCTTTTTATCTTCTGAAAAAAAAAACAAAACTGAATCACATAAGTAACTGCTTTCACCATTAGTTCTTTGCCCTCCTTCCTATAACAGCCCGCAAACCATTGATGTGTACTCAAGAAACATCAGCACTTGCAACTTCTGTAAAAGGGGGGATTTACCATAGAAATTGAGAGCTCTAGTCTGGGGGTATTTTGTGGTTTTTTTTTTTTTTTTAAGCAATAGATTGGATCCAGTTCTTTTCCTGAAGACCTATTGTGTCAATCTAAATTAATCCCATGCCCATCCTTGAAATACCGGTCCTTTTCCTTCGGTCTAGAAAGGAATGCCACCTTCAAGCTGTCTGCAAACACTACAGCACAGCCTGCTCCTCATAGACTTCAGTTGGCTCCTCTCCAACTGATGAGCTCAACACAGGTTATACCTCCCCCACCTGCTTCTTCTCCCTAAAATCATTTTCTAGATATGCTTTTCAGTGTGAGAGGAAGGGCCCATGCACTGTGTCTGTTCACTTGGTGGATCAGAGGTTTGAGCAACTGATTCTGTATATTCTGTGGGCAGATGTATGAAGGAAAAAAAAAGGATTCAAACTAGCAAACCCTTTGGGGTGGGAAGGGAAGACACCTTATGAAAGAGGGGGCTTTATATCTCAGACAACCTGACATCACATCTGGAGCACATTTTACGAAGGGATTTTCAAGACAGTTCGAGTTCATGGATATTGGGGTACTTCAAGGACAAAAAAACCCTCAACATAGAATGAGAGAATGGTTTGGGTTGGAAGGCACCTTAAAGATTATCCAGTTCCAACCCCTCTGTCCTGGGCAGGGACACCTTCCACTAGACCAGGTCACTCAAAGCCCCATCCAACCTGGCCTTGAACACTTCCAGGGATGGGGCATCCAGACCTTCTCTGGGCAACCTGCTCCAGTGCCTCACCACCTTCACAGTGAAGAATTTCTTCCTTATATCTAATCTAAATCTACTCTCTTCCAGTTTAAAGCCACTACCTCTTGTTCTATCACTACACGCTCTTGTCAAAAGTCCCTCGTCACCTTTCTTATAAGCCCCCTTTAAATACTGGAAGTCCACAATAAGGTCTCCCCAGAGCCTTCTCTTCTCCAGACTGAAAAACCAAAGCTCTCTCAGCCTGTGCTCATAGGAGAGGTGCTCCAGCCTTCTGCTCATCTTTGTGACTCTCCTTTGGACTCACTCCAAAAGGTCCAGGTCCACGCCACCTTAACATGCTGTTAAGGTGGCAGTACCTCAGTATCAATGACAACAGTAGTCCCACCCTGAGCTATAGCACAAGAATTTCTCCAATCCTGGGAACTGTAACTATTTTTTTCAGTTTGGAAATGGTCTTTCATACCACATACTTCAAGGATAAGATTCCTTTGGTCCATAAATAGCAATTTAATTTCTTTCCTCACTGTGCCTCAAAGTAAGCCTGTGAAAATCCCACATGCCATGTTACTCTTCTCAGGCCAGGACCAATGGTATTCTCCATTCAGCTCCAGTTCCCACTCTGCCTTCCTGCTGGAGAGACAGCCTTGCCACTGCCATCTTTGCTGTCATCTATTTACTCTCCTATTCTAACAGCATTTCCCAACATACCTTCAGCTCTTAGAGAAATTAAAAGAAATTATGTGTTCAAATGCTATCCAAATATTTATATTTTCCTTATATTGTTTAGTTAATGTGGAATCACTACCAGCTTTTTTTTTCTTTTCAGATAATGAAATAATCCAGAATAGACGTTCTATAAAGCTTAGCTCTCATTTCGAGACCTCTGAAAAGCTGCCTTTTTTTTTAAAGTGGTGTTGTTTACAGCAATCATTGGACGCTGCACACTTTTCAGAATCCAATCTTCAGTTCCACTGTTTCAATATTACGATAGCTCACATGCCTAGGGAACACCACTTTCCTCAAGTGAACATATTATCAGCTACTTCGCTCTAGTAGTATTATCTAGTAGTCCAACTTTAAGATTCTGAAAATATCAAAGCAAGGACACTGTACCACTCCTAAGGTGTGGTACCTTACTAAGGTAACACATTCATAAAAATATAGTTTGGGGTCAGGTTCGCGTTTTTTATTCTTTTTCCATTCCTTCTCCCTCCCTTGCGAAATATGTTGGAATAATATTACTGAAAAGGCATAAGAAACTTCCATCTGTGCAGTGGGATTTAAAGAAGGCCATGATTCATTCATAATGATCTACTGCTCTCAATGATCTGTTCCCTCAAATTCCAGTTTTGATATCTGAGTATCTGACAACCCTGGTTTTAGTACCTACAAAGACTATCTCTAGAAGTCTGTATTTTTCATCATTCTTTTCACAGGCTGAAGACTGGTTTTTAAGCTGTCTTTCAAGACAGATATAGACATACTGGAGTATGTCCAGCAAAGGGCCACAGAGATAATTAAATAATTGGAGCACCTGAAATATACTGAGAGAGCTGATGTTGTCCCAAAACTTGGATCTGTCAACTGGTGCACAAAGACCCAATCCACACACAGGGCAGAAGTACTTCCTTTTATTGCAAACGTGCACAGGTATGGGTGCCTGTCCCAGGAGATAGGCACCTTAAAGCTCAAAACTGTCTTTTATTTGTACACGAAACATTAACATGTTCAACTTTCTAATACATATGCATTGTTATTTTATTAAATGATTGGTCAGAGTCTCTTCACCTAGCATGTTCAGTCCTGTTACTCTGCCTACTTCTTTTGAGTTGGTGGTACAATCTGGGTAGAGGGTCCATGGTGGACCATCATTTTATGCTTCTTGCTTTCAGACATGTCAGACAAAGGCACATTGTTTAAATTACGAATGTTTAACTAACATCATGTTGGCTTCAAATCATTAAGGACAGGGCCATAGAAAGAGTATCTATAGCAGCATGTAACTTGTCTATTAATCTAAATTTGACATTTTTAATTTTATTGCAACACTGGGATTGCTTAGCATGGAGAAGAGAAAGTTTAGGGGAGATACTATGTGTTTACCTGACTGAAGCAGAGGAGTGGCTGGTAAATAAGACAGAGCCAGACTCTTTTCGATAGTACTCAGTGACAATACAAGACGCAATGAACATAAAAGGAAATAGAGGAAATCCCATTTAATCATAAGAAAAAAAACTTTTTTTTTTTATTGTTAGGGTGATCAAAAACTGGAACTGGCTGCCCAAGGAGGCTGTGAACTCTCCATTCCAAGAGATAATCTGAAATCCATCTGGTCAAATCCCAGAAGTCTTCTCCAGCCTTGGATGTTCCGCAGTTCTGATTCACTAGCCATTATGAACTACTCATTTCAATATTTTAATTTTTTTTTTCCTAATAAATCAGTAATGGGACACAAATACATGACTGTTCTTTATAAAATCAGAGATACTCTCATAGAAAAAGAAACAACAATTTGTCCACAGAAAGAAGTATAAAAACCTAATTTCTCAAAGCCAAAAATCTAATTGTTTCTATTCTCAGAATACGAAGACAGAAAAGTCAGAATACTCCATGAAAAGCAGCAAAAGAAGAGAGAAAACAAGAGAGTTGTTTATACCAACTCTGTTAACAAAACCCACTTTCCAGCCTATTTGCATGTCTGCACATCCATAGCTATTTGCCATTCAACCAATTCTAACTTGCCTTTTCCCCAACTTACATTTTACATTTTTCTTCTAGTTCCAAATGCGAGAACCCCTTCAGAAAAATCTTCTTTATAGAAACTCATAGCACTCAAACCCAAAGGACCCTGTTGTCTATGGAGTATTGAATGTCATGCCAATGACATTGGCTGTCAGACCTCACTCACAACTTTCATTCTCCACAATACCTTCACAGCAGTTTGATTTGCAGGGAGACATAAGACAGCATAAGTCTCATTAGCTACAGCTTTTCCTATTTCTGCCTCTCTAGCTGCTGAGAGATTCAAAATACATATTTGAAAAAGCAATATGCTCAGAGTTGGGAAAAGAAAGTATGAGACTATTGCAAAATAAATTAAAAATTACTCAAAATAGCATACTTCTTGCTTCAAGCTTTGGAATAGTAACCACAGAAAACACAAAGTTTTCAGATTTTTCAGTCACTCCTTGCTAATCTGCACCTGCCTTAACTCTCACTGCAATTTCAGTTCACGTTCTGAAACTGCAGAGTGATTTTTATTATCCTAAGAAGGACATGATCCCATGAAGAACCATTTTTCCCTAGCAATTTCTCTCATTTAGCACTTGCACTGAGTCAGTATTTGGATCACTTTGCTCTTACTGCATGCAATGCAAAATTGCTAAGTTTGATGGCCCTCCAGGTTTTACTTTTTTCAGATCCCATAATTTTTGCTTTATGTTTCTGGGATTTTTATATTCTTAGATGGTGCTGTCACAGGAATGCTCACTTCTAACAAGGTGAGGGTCAGATTCTTTACTCTCCATGCACACCTAACACTTCTGTTGCTTCAGCATTTGTGATCCTTCCAGGATCAGATTCTTAAAACCAGACACTGTTAATTGCTTGATTCCCAGAAAACTGGGAATGCCCAGAATGGCATAATCTCTTCTGCAAAGCTTATGACAGTAATTCCTATGTTAGTTGGTAGAACACTGATTGGTCTTTACGAAAGTAATTCTTATCTTTTGATTCATATTGGAATTAGGTGATGAAGGCTTCTATCTGTGTCGTAGTTTAGTCTCAGTCAGGGCCAGACTACACAGTCTCTCTCTCACTCCCCCCCACCCTCCAAGAGAATAGGGAGAGATAATATAAGAAAAAAGGCTTGAGGTTTGAGACAAGTACAGGGAGAAAATCCTTAATGTTACCGTTATGGGCAAAACAGACTCATTTATTGGGGAAAACTATTTGTTTATTACTAAAAGCAAAGCAGGATAATGAGAAAGAGAACAAGATAACCTCCCCCCCACTCCTCCCTCTTCCTGGGCTTAACATTATCTCTACTACCTTCCCCGACTCCAAGCGGCACAGGGAGAAGAGGGAATGGGGCTTATGGTCAGTTCATCACACGTTGTTTTACGCTGCTGCCTTGTCAGGGGAAGAACTCCTCACATTCCTCCCCTGCTCCATCGTGGGGTCCCTCCCACAGGCTGCAGTCCTTCATGAAACTGTTCCAGCGTGGGTCATCTCTTCTACGGGGTGCAGTCCCTCCAGAACAGCTGCCCCAGCGGGCCCTCCACAGGTCACAGCCTCCTTCAGGCATCTGCCTGCCCCAGTGTGGGGTCCTCCACAGGCTGCAGGTGGATCTCTGCTCCTCTGTGGACCTCCATGGGCTGCAGGGGGACAGCCTGCTCCACCATAGTTGTCACCACAGGCTGCAGGGGAATCTTGGCCAGGAGCCACATTACTCCTCCCCCTCCTTCTTCACTGACCTTGGCATCTGCAGCCGTTCCTCTCACAAGAAAAATTCTTCACAACAGACAGGCAGACGCCTCTCAGAATCTCTTCACATCATCCATCTCATCTCCTTTCCACTTCTTGCAGCTGGGCCGGGTCCAGTCAGGCTCAGTCAGCTGCCCGGCAGGAGGCCAGAAGGTGAGGCCTGCAAGGCCCACAAGGCTTGCGCCTCCCCCTCTCTGCCCCCACTCCAACTTCTTCACATCATCTCTTCTCTCTTTTTTTTTTTTTCTTTTTTCCTCTTCTTAAATA
>WHYT01016156.1:118285-129647 GCA_009806455.1 Tetrax tetrax
CCCCCCAATAAAACCAGAACAATCTGCAATCTAAATCTTGTTTTGTCTTGCAAACATCAGACCACATATCTTGTCAGTTCACAGATTGACTAATATAATTCCATACTGGAAGGTCTCCTAGATAGCACTATAAGAAAATGTCAGCTGGTCCACTGTATTTCTGCAGAGTTAATCATCAGTTCAAAATGTCACCATCTTATTTCCTTCTTTCTTCACTTACTTGATTTGCTTCTCATAAACTTTTGAATTAACTTTAAATCTGAAAGACTGACTCTCCATTGCACCAGAGCATAAGAAATAGTTTGGAAATAAGTAGTTCACAACTGGAGTGGGATGCACTGAAGCTTGATACCAATATAAAGTAACCAGCAAAAGCCTTCAACACTGTTTAGATTCTCATCCCATCCCTACAGCTTTTGCACAAAAGGGCACTAGATTGCATCTTGTGGTCCCAAGGAAGACACTGGATAACAAATACTGCCACATTTCCAAAACTCTAAGCAGAAATCTGCGATTGCTTGCACACAGACTTCGCAATCACAGGACTAGGCTATGCAGTTGTTGGGGAATAGGTGTATTTCACATAAGTAATTCTTATGACTACAGCTGTCCTCCTTCAGCAAGTACTGCTGAAGATAAGCAAGACTGGAGCTGCAGGCTCAGATAAGGGAAGGACGAGTTTTTCAGGTACATTGTAGGGATCATTATTGCCCACCAAGAATGTACTTGTACACCAAGAAATGTACTGTCACATATTAGATGAGATTCCACTACAAACCTGAGGGACCATTCAGGCTCCCCTGAATGCAAAGAGCTTGGAGATGCCTCATTAAGGTTTCTCCCTCTGACCTGAACAATCTCAGCCCTAAAAACAGGCTACTGACATAGGCAAGTAGCTCTGCATAAACTAAATAGCATTACTGAGAGTAGCACAGTAGCACTGGACCCAGGGTATGGTTTCATTTAGGACAGGCAATGCTAAACACTTTACCCCACCAGTGACATCAGTACGCTGTATGTTATTATGCATGTTAAGGTATAGGATCTCCATGATTCCTTTCAGCTTCTGGAGCTGGTCAAGGCTTACGTTGCAGGACCCAGTTCTACACTTATAAGGAACTAAGGTTGGGCCCTGGGATCAAGTATGGTAGGTTCTTCTAATAATTACCTCTGCCTGCATTAAGTCCATCCAGATAGTAGAATCATAAAATCATAGAATAGTTAGAGTTGGAAGGGACCTTCAAAGGTCATCTAGTCCAACCCACCCTGCAAGGAGCAGGGAAATCCCCGACTAGATCAGGTTGCTCAGAGCCTCATCCAACCTGGCCTTGAATGTTTCCAGGGATGGGGCATCAACCACCTCTCTGGGCAACCTGTTCCAATGCTCTACAACCCTCATTGTAAAAATTTTTCCTGACATCTAATCTGAATCTACCTTCTTCTATTTTATAATCATTACCCCTCGTCCTATTGCAACAGGCCCTACTGAAGAGTCTCTCCCCATCTTTCTTGTAGCCCCCCTTTAGGTATTGGAAGGCTGCTATAAGGTCTCCCTGGGGCCTTCTTTTCTCTCAGCCTGTCCTCATAGGAGAGGTGCTCCAGCCCTCTGACCATCTTCATGGGCCTCCTCTGGACTCACTACAACTGGTCCATGTCCTTCTTATGTTTGGGGCTCCAGAACTGGACACAGTACTCCAGGTGGGGTCTCACCAGAACAGAGTAGAGGGGCAGAATCACATCCATCAACCTGCTGGCCACGGTCCTCTTGATGCAGCCCAGGATGTGGTTTGCCTTCTGGGCTGCAAAGGCGCACTGCTGGCTCATGTTGAGCTTCTCGTCCACCAGCGCTCCCAAGTCCTTCTCCTCAGGTTGCTGTCAGTCCATATTCCGCCCAGCCTGTATTTGTGCTCGGGATTGCTCTGACCCAGGTGCATGACCTTGCACTTGGCCTGGTTGAACTTCATGAGGTTTGCATGGACCCACCTCTCCAGCCTGTCCAGGTCCCTCTGGATGACATCCCTCCCTTCCAGCGTGTCAACAGCACCACACAGCTTGGTGTCATCAGCGAACTTGCTGAGGGTGCACTCTATCCCACTGTCCATGTTGCCGACAAAGATGTTGAACAGAGCTAGGCCCAATACGGACCCCTGAGGATTGCCACTCATCACCAGTCTCCACCTGGAGCTGTTGACCACCACTCTCTGAGTGCAGCCATTCAGCTAAATCTTTATCCACCGAGTGTCCATCCACCAAATCCATGTCTCTCCAGTTTAGAGAGAAGGATGTTGTGCGGGACAATGTCAAATGCCTTGCATAAGTGAAGGTAGATGATGTCAGTTGCTCGTCCCTTGTCCACCGATGCTATAACCCCGTCACAGAAGGCCATCAAATTGGTCAGGCATGATCTGCCCTTTGTGAAGTCTTGTTGGCTCTAGTAGGCGATATTCTGATTAAATTCTTTTTTTCCTCTTTACATGACTCCAACAATTTGACAGCAAGTTTTCTTGATGGCTTTCTAGAGTGGAAAACATTACATATAATCATGCATATGCAAAACATTTTAAAACAACAAACCCTCAGGGAAAAAAAAAAAAGATAGATGCACCATCACAGCAGTTCACTTACTTTGGTATGGAATGTGCTTGGTTTTTTTTGAAATATACAGCTTTGGAGTGATGTTTGTTAACACGTAAACTCAGTCCTTAATAAAATAGAGTAACAATGGTGAAAAATCTAGTTTTCATGTGAAGAACTTGTTAGCAGGATAGCTTTCTGCTCAGAGCTCAAGTCCTTCCTGCTTTTCACATTCAAGGAAATGGTAAGCACACTACTCATCTTTTAGCCCACCTATGCTCAATCTTCACACATGGATGCACAAAAATGTAAGACACCTGTTGGAGCACGATTATAATTTAAGATACTCATATAAGATTAGATTCAATAGCACTGGGTGCCTTCCCATGTGCTTTGGTAATAACGGCTACATGAGATCAGGTGAAAGATCCATCCTGTCTCTGAAGCAGGCAAAAACAAATAGTTGTGGAAAAGTCTAAGCTAAGGGCATACTATATCCCAGAAGGATTTTTGCAGACAAACAGAATTGCTGTTCAGATACTCCCAATTCAGGGATAGTGCTGCTTTACTTTATTTTGTAGACCTTTGAGAGACACCTCTTTCATTAAATTGTCCCCGGAATGCATGTAAATTTTTATTATCTGCAAAAATGTGAAAAGCTGCCACCCTGTTTTCAATCTGACATTTACTAGCTTTGCTGGTTGCCTCCAAGTTGTACTTTCTTTCCAACAGAGAAATGAACAAACAATCCTTATTTACCTCCTCTATCCCACTCAAGGTTTCACAAACTCCTGTCATGCCCCCCTTATTGCCCGCTGTCCTGGCAGATGAGTACCAGCAAGGAAGCCTGCCAATGCTTTCCTTCTATATCCCTTTTGAAATGGGGGGACCAGAATGCACCGTAAAAATGTAAGCACCCTATGGGTTTAAATAGTACATTATAATATCTAATTAATTCTCCATCTTTCACCTGATAATTAATTACTAAGAGTTGATGTCCTTTTTTAGTACTACTATAAATTAATATTACAATCCCAGACACACTTCCTGGGTAGTGGCAACCAGTCCAGAATCTATCATTATATATGCAAAGTTTGAGTTATTCCTGTCTCCCAACACCCAGATACCTATCTATCCATATTATGATAGCAATATTTGGCAGTAATTAATAATAACAGAAATCAGTCTAGATATGAATATAGCTATTTTTAAAATGCTGCAATGGGTTTTTTAAAAAAAATAATAAAACAAAATTATGTGGCTTTCTTTAGAAGACTAATTCTGCTTCTAAAGGTACAATCACTTTCACTTCTCCAGTCTCTTAAGTGTTAGAATTGCTTAAATCCTCAAAATACACATCTCCAGAGAAATAGAATAAAAATTTTCACCAATAAATTTTGCACACCCACTTTATGTTATTTATAGTAAACCTGCTGAAAATTTGGGTGGAGAGGGTGGATGTGAGGAGAAAAGGAGTACTGCCAAATGATTTTGTTTTACATTTGCAAACTGAATTAAAAGATTAATTTAATTGTATTTTGATAAAAGGTTTGCTTTCAAGATTTCCTGTGCCCTGTCCCATTTCCTGCTCTCCCTCTCTTAATTCAGTTACTTGAATGTAAAATACCTGAACAATGCTGGAGTGCAGGGAAGAGAGACCACAGCTCCTTCTAGTCAATAAACTCAGCTATAAAGCTCTCCCTCAACAAAAAGGCTAGCTGATGCCTACCAGTCGAGCCTACAGCTCTGTGGCTGGGGTTGACATCTGGTAGACATGGGTTTGAAGTCCTCAAACTGAAAGAACAGTTTCACAGTAGTAATGATTGAGGGCTCACTGTATTAAATATACTTCCCTGGGCAACAGAGACTGTGTGAGGCCTGCAAGATCCTATGCTCTGTCCCTGAGCTGGGTGTCTTCTCACATGGTCATCTCCAGCTTCCTACAGAGACACAGGCATTTCACATACATTTGTCACCAGTTCTGATCTGGAAAAATCAGCCCCTGGTAGGGAAGTTTTGGGCAGGTTTAAGGAGCTGTAGTCCAAACATAAGTTCATTCTTGACGCTGGATAGTTCCCGCATCTCTGATCACTACCTGGGGCACAGGTCATTAGTTCCTAAACTCTCAAAAAGATGGACTCTGACTTCATTACAATGCTAGATAAACTGCTTGATCATGACCAACAGCCAGAGCAAGCAACTCCTTTTGGGACCATGATTAAAGTATACTCTTAACAGAAATGCTTTCCTAGCTTAACCTTCCTATTGTCTCTTCATCTATAAGATGAAGGCTGAAGTAAAAGGATAACTCTTTAAAATTGCTTATTGACAGAGGTGGACAGTGGAAAATATGATTCTAATTTTTTAAGCAGATACTCTTGGGTGAATCCAGAGAGTTAAAAGCAAGCACCCCTGCTGTTATCAGCTGAATGAAGTATAATGAGGACAAAACAGACATATAGCTAAGTGTATTTAGGAAGAGCCTATGAGGCTTTTGCAAGGAAAACATTCTATCTCACAGGTCCGCTAGTGTTTTTTTTTTTTTTTGTTGTAATTTTTTAGATAGATGCTTAACACATTAACATGGAAATCTAGCTGATAAAAACATCTGGCCTAGGAAGCAATCCTGACACATTCAGTGGGGCAGAGCAAAGCAGAAGCAAACAATAAATATCCATTCTCAGTTACAGGAAAATGGTTGCATCCCCAACTATTCCCCGGAGAAAACCCCATCTCAGTGCCTATTCCATAAGGGGTTCTCATAAAGGAAAGACACATTCTTTTGTGTCTTTCCAACCCCCTCCCCTATCCCCCCCAACTTACACTGTACTTAGACATTATACTGACTACAACAAATTCCCGGAAAGGTGAACTCTAAACACAGACGATTTCTAGGTAGCAGTCATTTAACCAAGAAGTGGAAGAGCCTGAAAGGATGGGCTGCCACCATCTTCTTTCCAGCTAAGAGCTGGAGCTGAGCAGAAGAAGCCTCAAGATGGAGCACGACCTGCCCCCTGCTCCTGGCAGCAAAGGGGGGCACATACAATTACAGATTTTACCACATGCTTCCAGATAAATATCTGGAAAAATTCCCAGGTGTACAGCCTGATATGACAATCCACACCAGAACACTTGCTGACATTCTTGGTCCACTACTAATACAAGTCTACTTATTTGACCATCCCAGCTGTGAGGCATGGAACCATTCAATCATACTTTCATAAAGCCTAACTAACCCTGATCCACAGCCAAACAAACCAACACAGATACCAAGTATCATTCTTCTTGCCTTGTGATATGGCTTCAGAGTCCAGGCATAAAATAAAATGAGTGTGCTACTTCATGTCAGTGAGTGCTGTTTTGTCTGCCTAGGAGGTGCGGGAGAGCAGAAGGCAAGAGACTGTTGCGCATTTTCTAATCTGTCTGAGAAACAGATGTAAATACAAAGGTGAGCGAGCCTGAGCTGTTCACGAAAAAAAAAAACAACCCAGCCAAAAGCTAACTGTAAAGAGCTGCCATAAAGACGTCATGATACTGAGTAAATGGGCAATAAATATGGCAGATGAAGTTAAGGTTGAAGAAATGTAAAGTGATGCACCTAACAAAAAGCAATCCTAAATTCATATTCACAACAATGGAGTCTGAGAAAACTATTACCTCTCAGGAAAGTGATTTCAGAATTAAAAGAGAGTTCTATTAAAGCACTCAATCAGTCAGCAGTGACAGTGAAAGAGGCAGACAAAATGCTAGAAATTACTACGTGAGGAAAGGCAGAGAACAAAACAGAAAATGTCTGTATAAATCCAAAGTGACCCTGACTTTTGAACACCACTTGCAGGTTTAGCCTCTCCCCAGATCTCCAAAAATACACTATAGAACTAGAAAGGAGAAGGGTAACCAGAGGCATGATATATCTTAACTACAAGGAACAACTGGATTGCCTACAGCTTCTCAGCCTAGATACAATAAAGCAAGACGGATGAAACAATACAGGCTTATAATAAAAATGAATATGAAACGAATATTGACTTTTTTTTTTTTTGTTATAAGAGAAGGCCTAAAAAGCATCAAGCTATGTCATCAGGTAGTAGGTTCAAAACAAAGAAAAAGCAACAATTTCCCATGCAACATACAGTCACAATGCAAAAGCCATTATTACAGGATTACGTGAATACCAAAATTTTACACAGGTTCAAAGAGCAATTAAACATTTTTATAGAGGGCCAATGCATTAAAAAAACATTAGATGAGAATTCCACCTTGGCTTCAAGCAGTCTCTTAGTTCCAGGCTGCTAGAAACCACATCTCGGGAAAGTACCAGCACTCCCCCTTCACTTGCGGCTCCCCCAGGCACATGTCACTGCCAGACTTGTTTAATTTAGTTAGATAATTTTTATGCTCTCAGGGAAACTGTATTATTCAATGAAACCAGCAAAGTCCTGCAGCTTGCATTAACAAAAAAGACAGAGTGCATATGGACCTTAGGAAGCCTCAGTTATTAGTCCCACTGAAGCCAACAGAATTAAAAGCAGCTTGTTGTTCCAGTCTTTCTGGACTGGCCACAAAGATGTTCTTACTTACAAACTCATATTTCAACTCCAGTTATAAATAATTTATATCAGATAACAACTAATTAATTGATAATTCCTTACTATTAATCAGCTAATAGGCACTGTTACTGAGTTCAGTTGATAAATTATTTCTACTCATTTCCTTCAATAGTTTTCTAGAGTTCCATAATTACCAATAACTTAGTCCTAATTATAACAACTATTCTTTGTCATTAACTGGGAGATGCTTTACAAATCAGATATTAAAGCAGCTGTAAAATAACTTGTGCTTATTTTGTAATTCAGTTTAAGATACTAATCTGTGACATTCTGTGCTTTTCCAAATGCCATCTGGAAGAGCAAGTAAATTCTCACTACATCTGATCAGAAGCTTTCTCCGTTTATCCAACCCTTCACCTTTATTTTTAACTATATGCAGCAAAGCAAAGTATTTTATTATCTCATCACACACTGCAATGTGTATAAGGGGTTTGAACTGGGAATTTGAAATGCTGCACATAACAGCTACTACCATAGGGCTGCCTGAAGTAAACCAAGTATGTCAAGTGCTTACTGCTGGTGAGCTTTGTCTGATTTGATGTGTCCACACAGTGCAATGGAAACAATTGCAGAGAACTCAGTTACTGTCTCATCCACCTCAGTTCACACCAGGTCTAGGTATTTGACTGCCACTGCCAATTAGTCTTTTCTTTTTTCCCTGTTGTCAGGAGGCTTGGACTACATGAGAATAAAAGGTAAGATCCATCTATTCCAACGGTCTCCTGATCTGTCTTTCGGTATTAAAAGAGAATATATCAACAACTCAACAGCAGGTAAAAGGGAACTAAATGACATGTATCTGCTGACTGCGTCTACATGCACAGCACATACGGCCCATGGAATACCTTATCTTCAGCGTACAACTTTAGCCCAAGTGTCCCTGCACACGTTGGCTTCTCTTGAAAGGAAAACCCTTATTTATCCACAGGGATGAGGAAATCATAAATGGCTTCAGTAAGTCCCTAATGCAGAAACAAGAAATGAAAACTCGTGGGTTGAGATGAAGACAGTTTACTAAAATAACAGAGGAAAACTATAATAATAACAGAATATAAGGATATTAAAATATACAAAATGAACAATGCATGATTTCCCACCACCCGATGTCCCCAATGACCGATACAGCCCACCCGAGCAGCAGTGATGGAAATGAAACCGAGCAGCAAGCAAAGGAGCAAAAGAGAGCCAGCAAGGTAGAGGGAACGACTCCAGTGAGCAAGAGAGAGAGACAAGAGGGAAAAATGGATGCCCCTGATATGGGCAATCCCCACTTACATACTGAGCATGACGTTTATGGCATGGAATACTCTCTTTGGCCAGTTTGGATCAATTATTCTGTCTGTCTTTCTCCCAGCTTCCTGCATCTGCCTATTAGCAAGACCTGGAAAGCCAGACAGTGTCCTTGGTCTCATTAGCAACAACTCATATCACCAATGTGTTTATCAACATTCTTCACATCCGAAATCAAATTTTGAGTGACTTCTGAAAGAATTAGGGTAAACCTAAATGCCATTCTAGTCAGCCTGCTCTTGAGTATCGCTTTCTCAGTTCCCACAGGGGATCACAAAATATGATAGAGTGTGCTCAACAATTCTTATGCATTTACTTGGAGTACTCCGTCCAGCTTTGGATCCCCCAACATAAGAAGGACATGGACCAGTTGGAGAAGGTGCAGAGGAGGGCCACGAGGATGATCAGAGAGCTGGAGCACCTCTCCTGTGAGGACAGGCTGAGAGAGTTGGGGCTGTTCAGCCTGGCGAAGAGAAGGCTCTGGGGAGACCTGATAACAGTCTTCCAGTACCTCAAGGGGGCCTACAGGAAAGACGAAGAGAAACTCTTCAGCAGGGCGTGTTGCAATAGGATAAGGAGTAATGATTTTAAAATAGAGAGAGGTAGATTCAGGTTAGATATTAGGAAAACATTTTTTACAATGAGGGTGGTAGAACACTGGAACAGATTGACCCGAGAGGTGGTGGATGCCGCACCCCTGGAAACATTCAAGGTTGGGTTGGACGGACCTCTGAGCAACCTGATCTAGCTGAAGATGTCCCTGCTCCTTAAAAGAGGTTGGACTAGATGACCTTTAAAGGTCCCTTCCACTCCTAACAATTTGATGATTCTATGTGAGAGGAACAACTCTGCAGACACCAAGATCAGTGAAGAAGGAGGAGGAGGAGTAAAGTTTCTCCTGACAAAATTCCCCTGCAGCCCATGGTGAGGCAGGTTGTAGCCCATGGAGGCCCATGGAGGAGCAGAGATCAACCATGGAAGACCCCATGCAAGTGGATGCCAAAAGGAGGCTGTGACCCCATGGGAAGCTTGTGCTGAAGCAGGCTTCTGGCAGGAGCTGTGGAGAGAGGAGCCCACACTGGAGCAGGTTTGCTGGCAGGACTTGTGACCCCGTGGGGGACCCAAGCTGGAGCAATCTGTTCCTGAAGGACTGCACAAATTATGAACAAGTTTCTTATTACAGGAGATTTAGAATTGAGCCTGAGGTATGCACAGGAGATTTCTCACACTCTGTATTAGCTAAAAAAGGGGTGCAAAGAAATTAAAATTTGATAGTTATCATAAATATTGGTAAGATATTATAATTATCATATGGTTTTGGATTTAAAAAGAAGGAAGAACTAACAAGGGAGTGTGGTGAGTGAAAGCCCAGCTACATCAGTTCTGATTCTCACTAGACTTGGATCGTGAGGCAGCGCCTGAAGAAAAGTACAATCTGAAGAAGTCATTTGTGTTGGTTAGCCAAATAATGCCTTGATTCAACTGCATATCCATGGTGTCATTTGGGGTTCATGCTATACAGAAAGTAGGCAGCCTGTTAAATAAATAAACCCCCTAGTTTTTTAAATGGTGAGTGAAGAGTCAGCTACAGTTTGGGAATAAATACAAAATATGAATTTAGCTGAGCCTTGCATAAGCATGTGAATATTAATAAACCCAGACCAAAGGCAGAGAGGACCTATTTTTGTCCAAAAACATGTGAGAAGGGACATTTCAAGTGCCCAGAAGTCGGGGAAGGATCGCAGGTAGGTGCAAATGAACCTAATCTGCGAGACAAAAGAACACCTGTCACTCCAGCCAGAAAGTCGGTTTTATCGGGGGCCCTGCTGAAGTGTCTCTATACCAACACACGCAGCATGGGGAATAAACAGGAAGAACTGGAAATGCGTGCACACGAGCAGGGCTACAACCTTGTTGGCATCACGGAGATGTGGTGGGATGACTCGTACGACTGGAGTGTCAACAAGGAGGGGTACAGGCTTTTTAGAAAGGACAGGAGGGGAAGACGAGGAGGGGGTGTCGCTCTCTATGTCAGCAACCGGCTGGAGTGCGTGGAGCTCCGTCTGCGGATGGGGGAGGAGCTGACAGAGAACTTATGGGTCAAGATCAGAGGACAGGGACGGACAGGGGATGTTATGGTGGGGGTCTGTTACAGGCCGCCTGGCCAGGAAGACAGGTGCTCTATAGCCAGATAGGAGGAGCCTCACAGCGGTCACAAGCCCTGGTCCTGGTGGTCCTTCAACCACCCCGACATCTGTTGGAGAGACAACACGGCAGGGCACAGGCAGTCCAGGAGGTCCCTGGAATGCGTGGATGACAACTTCCTCCTGCAGGTGATAGAGGAGCCGACAAGGAGGGGTGCCATGCTGGACCTTGTGCTCACCAACAGGGAGGGGATGGTGGAGGATGTGAAACTGATGGACAGCCTTGGCTGCAGTGACCATGACGCGGTGGAGTTCAAGATCCACGGGGCAGCGAGGAAACTGCACAGCAAGCTCTCAGCCCTAGATTTCAGGAAGGCGGACTTCAGTCTCTTCAGGAACCTCATGGGCAAAGTGCCATGGGAGGCGGCTCTAGAGGGAAGAGGGGCCCAGGAAAGTTGGTCCGTATTTAAGGAGCACCTCCTCCAAGCTCAGCAGAGGTGCATCCCGATGAAGAAGAAGTCAGGCAAAAAGGCCAGGAGGCCAGTGTGGATGAGCAAGGAGCTCCTGGACCAACTGAAAGTGAAGAGGAAAGCCTATAGAGAGTGAGAGCGGGGACAAGTAGCCTGGGAGGACTACCGAGTGGCTGTGCGAGTGGCCAGGGATCGGGTGAGGAAGGCTAAAGCCCTGACGGAATTGAATCTGGCCAGGGATATAAAAAGTAACAAGAAAAGCTTTTACAGGTAT
>WHYT01016156.1:134249-159888 GCA_009806455.1 Tetrax tetrax
GAGGGGAAGAGTTACAGTCAGTTCATCACACGTTGTCTTATGCCGCTGCTTCATCGCTGGGGGAAGAACTCCTCGCATTCCTCCCATGCTCCATCGTGGGGTCCCTCCCACGGGCCACAGTCCTTCATGAAACTGCTGCAGCGTGGGTCACCTATTCCACGGAGTGCAGTCCCTCTAGAACAGCTGCCCCAGCGGGCCCTCCACGGGCCACAGCCTCCTTCAGGCATCCACCTGCTCCAGCATGGGGTCCTCCACGGGCTGCAGGTGAATCTCTGCTCCTTCATGGACCTCCATGGGCTGCAGGGGGACAACCTGCTCCACCATGGTCATCACCACAGGCTGCAGGAGAATCTTGGCCAGGAGCCGCATTACTCCTCCCCCTCCTTCTTCACTGACATTGGTGTCCGCAGACATTCCTCACAACAGGCTGGCAGATGCCTCTCAGGATCCTTTTTACATCTTATTCTCTTCTCATCTCCTCTCCACTTCTTGCAGCTGGGCTGGGCTGAGTTGGGCCCAGTCGGCTGCCCGGCGGGAGGCCAGAGGGTGAGGCCTGCAAGGCCCACAAGGCTCGCGCCTCCCCCTCTCTGCCCCCGCTCAGATGCTTCACATCTTCTCTTTTTTTTTTCTATTTTTCCCCTTCTTAAATACATTATCGCAGAAGCGTTATCATGGGACATTCTGCTACCAATTGGCTCGGCCTTGGCCAGCAGTGGGTCCGCCCTAGGCCCAGCTGACTCCACTGAACAAAGGGGAGCGACTTCTAGCAGTTTCCTACAGAAGCTACCACCTTAAGTCCCCCCTCACCAAACAAAACCAGAACAATGATGATAATACCAGATGCCTGTGGTAGGTGTACATTTAGCAGTTGTGCAACACCACTGTGAAGCATCTATACATAAGTAGCAGCTCGAACCCACTATGACTCCATCTGAATCAGTACAAAACCAGACTTTGCTGCAGCTGCCATTTGTGGTGAATCTATATAAAAAAATAATGCTACAAATTGCACTAAACAGTATGCCCATACCTAGCTCTAGGCTGGTTTCAATAAACACATGGTCTCTTTGGAAGCGATACTAGAATTATTTTTCATCTCTTCTGTGGTGGCAACATGGTGAGAGGTTTGTGAAGATCAAGAGATAAAATGGGCTCATTTACATTTCAGAGTCTCCAGCTGGAAGTGTTTCCTGTCTGTTTAACAGCAACACTATTTGTAACCCTGAGATTAAGTTTTCTTATGCCTTATGTAAAGCATTAAAAAAGTTCTGATCTTTATTTACCAGGCTAATATTCCAATTAATACTGAAAGTTTTAGCCAATATAAGGAACTGTCTATTGATTTCAAAGAGGTGATGATTAACTGTACTTTGAGATATGATAAATCAATGCCTTTTCAGTCACAGGTACTGGAAAAAGTACTCCATTATGAATTTTTATAAACACCAGCTAAGAGGCAATGTTGTAAAGTGTCTACCTTGGATCATGATATTATGGAGCTGAGAGCCAGATTTCACATGTTAACCACACACAGGACAAGGCTTTTAGGGAGCTGCAGTCCCAGTTAGATACCTACAGACAAGTTCCAAAGCATCGAACATCCAGCAACTTCTCTGTCCCTTCCCTTTGCAAAACCCCCTGCTGCCACCATTGCTGCTGGTTTCAGCCACATGGCTGAAACAGGAACCTCTGGCATGTTGTAGAGGCATGCAGCCAGCCAGCAGCAAGGACGTGGCTGTGCTCTCCTTCTTCAAAGTTCTCACACATAAATCCTAGAGTTGCAGATCTGTTTGTGGTGGGTTGATAGGCACAATACCCCTTGATCCTTGTCTCCACTTTCTGAGTTCTCATGGTCTCAGCAATCCTCCCAGCACAGCCAGAAGGCAGCGGCAGTTTGTGGTAGCAACAGAGCAGTGGTCAGGCCTTAGCTACAATTCTTCTGTGACTTGCAGTGCGTTTTGTTTCTGCTGCCATTTGTTTTTTTAAAGTTCTCCTATCTCTTAGCAAAGATCTCTGGAGCTTTTTCCTTCATCCAAATGGGCATTTTCTCTTATTATTTTCTGAAATAAGGCTCGAGCTTATTTCAGCTCCTGAAAGAACCATCTGCCCTCAGGAAAGCAGGCAGTTCACTCATTTTCTGACTATGGGAAGTGATGTTACTTTTATGATGAGAGGTATACAGAAGGAGCAGGATATATTTGTTACTTCATGCCACAGCTTTCTACATAAGCCCAGATGAATTTTGAGCAAGTCTCCTTTATCCCTTGTCTTCTTTCTGTTCCCTAACAACCTGGTTATAACAATCATAGTTAAAACCTAGAAGACCTGAGCAGGATTACATTGCTGTGGTTCCAGTTTGGTGACGTTGACCAATGAGATAGGTAAGAGCTTAAGGAGCTAAGCCTGTGTTGTGCACAATCCAAAGAGCATCGGCCCTGATGTGCTTTTCACATAAAACACAGGTACTGATGTTAAAAAGCCTATGTACATTGCACTTTCCAAATAGCAACATTAAGGACATCACACTCACTTCCTTTGCTAGGTATGGGAAAGAGAGCAAGACCAGACTGCGGTGAAGCAGACAAGAGTTTTCCTATTGACATCAGTAGGAATCCAGTCTTTAAGCATCTTACTGCTTCTCTATTCTTTCTTGTGTAGCAACTACAAGTACCAATAGCATTTTAATTTGGATTGGAATACTTAAAATTTTGTCTTTTCAAGCAGCACTAACAGTATTTACTTTTCCTGAGCAATGGCCTGCTATGATGGGCATGTTTATTAATTAAAATTTCTCTTAATGTTCCTGGAAATGTTGCCTGATTAAACTTTTTCTCAGAGTCAGAGTGAGTGTTCTAAGGAATCAAAAGGAACAAAAGCTGCATTTTCCTCATGCTATGTTCATTATAAAGGTCTTCATTTATCAAAGCGCCTTTCAGTTTGGAGTGTATGAGCAAGCCCATCGAGACTAATAGGATTATTCCAACCTGGTAAGGCACATGCTTATGTATCTTGTGAACCTTAAATGAGACATGATGTGATTGAAAAGACTCCAAAGAAAGCCTAGGTACAGCCAAACCCAAAACACAAAGTCCAGCCTGTATGATGGGATCACATGAGGGAGGCATGTCACTCTCAGAGGAAGGCATGCTAGAAAGAACATGTATGTCAGCATGTAAGGTCATGCCCTGTAAAGGGATAGCTCTTTTTCTGAACCATGTAAAGAGCCTTCCAGAGAAAAGTTAGCTTGGATGATTCTTCCATGCCATGCAATACAAAAAGCCTGGGAAACCTCTTAGAAATCAGCTCCCCTAACTCCCGTTCTGTTCTCCATATGTTGTTTTTTCCCACTCTTACCCAGCAAGGCATCTTTCCAGTCAGCCTGTCCAAATATCCTGGAGAAACTCTCTAGAACAACTCCAGAACACCAATTCCAGATCTGCAGCACGCTCATCTCACACCAGCAAATTCAGAAAGAGCTACAGTTCTTAAGCAAAAGGAAGTCTGGAGCAACATAAGTGCTAAGCTGAGGCCCTGCAGCACTACTCCATGAACTCTGATTCTGCCAGCACTCTCCTGCTGTGCCTCAGAAAAAGCAGATGAGGATGTGTCTGTGAAATCTCTGATGAATGTCCTGGGGCTAAAGAAGTTTTGCTGATAATTTATTAACACATTTCCCTAAGGCAAGCAAAGTGCATGAGTAGTGCAGTCCTTCAAACTGAGGTTCTCTGCAAGCCCAGTGGTCAGTATAAGGTCTGACATCACTTCCCAAACTAGAGGAAGGATTTGGATCCTGGTTTTCCAGAAAAAAAAAATCCAACATTGGGAACTTTCTCATTCTATCTTTTTGCATTTTTTTTTTTCTGTAATGTTTTCCATGCCCTGTGCTTAGCTCTGCCAAAAAGGTGTTGGAAACCTAGATATTCAACAGCACAATTAGCTAACCATTAATATCTTTCTTCATTTCAGAATTCTATGCTTTTTAATGCCAATTCTAGTACCTCTAAGTGGGAACTAAAGTATGTCCTCAGACATTTTCATAAAGAGCAAGGCAGGCATAAGATTTATATACCATTGTATTCTGTACACTTAGGAAACAGATAATCCTATTCTTCTAGCTTTGCCTTAGCAACTTAAATAGATTCTCACATACCAGATGTCTTCAGTATTTGAATATTGAAATTCAAAGTGTATACATTATTAATGCTTCTAGGAATAAACTTAGCACTTCATAGACAGGAGTAAGATTTCAAGGTGGTGGCACAACTTGCTTTTAATAGTACTGAAAACCCATATCAGGGAATCTAAAGCAGGTTAATGCTCCACTGAATAAGAGAAGTAGCAAGCTAAGCTACATAGAACATGGCACAATCCCAAATCATACTTCAATAAAGAAGCTAAATATTTTGTAGAAAACTCTGTAACTACAGCTAAACAAAATATACAGTACTCACAAACATGAATAAAACCTCCTCAATAAGACGTCCAGTTGGGTTACACCAGCTAAATCCCACATCCACAAAACTTAACTTCTGCCCAGTGGAATTTCTCTCCAGTGCAAGGGAAAATTTCTCAGAAGTTAGCACCAGTCTTGCTGCTGTGTCAATGGAAAGAAGCTGGTGCCTCTTGATAGCACCTTATTAAATTCTTGATTTATCTTGGAGTCTAAGGAAAGTGTATCTCTTACATGACAATCTTTCTAATGACAAGCAACTCAGTGACTCACCCTGTACTGTAACTCCACCTAACAATGTCACCAGCCATCACTTTGCTCTTCCATGTACAGATTTGTACCTCACCTAAAAGCTGCCACCTTCTACCTCCATGTTAATATTTCAGATTTTAGTCTCAGTTATCCAAGAAGTTATGATTAATTATTTGGAGAAATAAAAGGCTGTACTCCATAATTGGTTTTAGTGCATTCAGTGCATAGTACATATTATACTATAATCCACACTTCAATGGGTAAGAAAGTTTAAAACCAGAAGCCAGCCTTCCTGTGGGTGAATCTCATTAATACCTTTCAGCAATGTTATATACTGTTGGAATAATCTGGTGTTTGTTGAAGTTGCATGGAAAACAAAACAAAAAAAAAAGCTGTCCAGTGAGCAGTGAAACCAGTGAAGGTGGGTAACCTGCACCTATAAGATGGGTGTCCCATGATAGTCACTCCTGCACATCCCCCATACCTCTTTTTCTCTTGGACAACCCTGCCTGGTAGAAGCTATTGTACAATGCGGCTAATCTAGAGCAAAACTCATGCAGGTTATGCTATCCAATACAAGCAAGCCAGCAGTTGAGCTAGCTATTGCTTAACAATTTCTAAGGGCTAAGTTTGGTGTCCTGCCCTCAGCATGGCCATTAATTTGCATAGCTTACCTTTTCCAGTCACCAGTTCTCACGAATCACATAGGAATACAATGACCTTAAGTAGCCCTCTTTCCAACTGGGCCAGGAGATTTTAAAATTATTGAAGGAATTGCCTAACCATGTAATTGCCTGAGTCTCTTCCATGGAAAACAGCTTTAAAAAAATCAGGACTAAAGAGCTAGATACCAGCTGCCTGAGCGCTTACTGACAACCATCATCTCCTACAAGCCAGACTATCCTACCTTCACCAGCTATTAATACATACACATAAGAACACGCACACACACATTCACTTCTAGTGGAATTTTTATTCTTCAGTCATACCTTTTCATTGCTGCTACAATATGAAACCTTCCATTTGTTTATGAGTTAGAACATAGAAGATTCTAAAGTGAAAAACTACTTGCCTTTCCACAACAGCAAAATATATTTGAAGTAAGCAGCACGAAAAATAATTAACGCATTTAGCAAATGATAACTGTGTCACACAACTGTCAGAAAAAAGTGTCTGAACAAAGTCAGTCAGTCAAACAAAAGTGTTTACTGATTACAGGAAACTTTTTTTTTGTGATTGTGAAGTCCTGATAGAATGAGGAGTGATAAAAATAAGACATTAAAACAGAAACAGAAAAATAGAAAGATAGGTGCATTACCAAAGCAAATAAGACATGGAATGATTAAATGGGAGAAAAACTATAAGGGACAGCCAGCTTCTGTTATGGGTCCAGACTTGGACAACAGCTCTGAAGGATTAGGAAAGAGCTTAAGGATACCAGAGGAGGTAGTTCTGTGTCCCCAGTTCCCTGTAGGGACTGCATACTGATGTGACCCCACACTGCCTCTGACCTCTCCACAGGCTATAAAGAGCCTCCAAAGAAGTCTCTTCCATTGGTACAAGGGAATGGATGATCTGTAGAGTAGGTTACCCTCACTATCTCAAACCAGTTCCTTAAGTGTTTTTAGAAAGTCCAATTCCTTTTTTGTCCCTTCACTTTCCATGTCACATTCACTTTCCCTAAGTTGAAATGTGCCATCAAGCATTGCCAGTTCTCAGGAAAAGGGGCTGGTCTGTTTTAAGTTCCCAGCAGTGCATGCGTCTAAGCCATGAAGAAGGAACCAGCATTTTGTTGCCTGGCAACACAAAATGAGTGTCAATAATAAGACCCACAGGGTAAAATTTCCCAAAGCATCTACCTGCTTTAGGAGCTTAAGATTCATTTGTGGAAATCACTTAGAAGTCTAAATTCTACGATTCCTATTCGACTTACAAATATCTTTAAAAACTGCTTTTTAATGTTAGGTAGGATTTGAAATACGGAAGCATGACTGGGAATATAGTAGGATTTTCCAAAGCATCTCACCCACTTCTGTGCTTCCATATATCCCTTCAACCATCTATCTATGTCTTTTATTTAGAAATCTTTTCCTCCAGACTCCTTACTGGCAGAGGTAGGTCTGAAAATTATATCCCCTTGTCCTTGGAGTCAAATAGAGTTTTCCGTACAGCAAACTTTGGTTTGATTTGATTTTTGTGTGTTGGTTGAAAGCAGAGGTTTAAGGAAGCTGAATAGAATATAGTCTGACATGCCAATATATGACAGCTGGTTCCTGGTAATACAATCCATCAAGTCCTTGCTTGTGCCCATTTGCAAAGACTGAAGAGCGAGTGATGGGTTTCCAAAACACAGCATGTGGCTTTAAAGCCATGAAATCTACTCCCCTGCTGTATAGTCAAGAGTGCTTCAGGCATGCAGGTATGTCAATTATTTTCCCCAACCAGCTTGTGAAACAAACTGTAATCCCTGAAACACTCTCACACTCTAGTGAAGTTGCCAAGCCACTGGCCATCATATTTGAGAAATCGTGGCGGTCTGGTGAGGTCCCTGATGACTGGAAGAGAGGGAACATAACCCCCATTTTTAAAAAGGGGAGTAACGAAGACCCGGGCAACTACAGGCCGGTCAGCCTCACCTCCGCACCTGGCAAGGTCATGGAGCAGATTCTCCTGGAAACCATGCTAAGGCACATGGAGAGCAAGGAGGTGGTTGGTGACAGCCAACATGGTTCACCAAGGGCAGATTGTGCCTGACCAATTTGGTGGCCTTCTATGACAGGGTGACAGCATCGGTGGACAAGGGACGCGCAACGGATATCATCTACCTGGACTTGTGCAAAGCTTTTGACACTGTCCTTCACGACATCCTTCTCTCTAAACTAGAGAGGCATGGGTTTGATGGATGGACCACTCGGTGGATAAGGAGTTGGCTGGATGGCCGCACTCAGAGAGTGGTGGTCAACAGCTCAATGTCCAAGTGGAGACCGGTCACCAGTGGCGTCCCTCAGGGGTCTGTGTTGGGCCCGTCCCTGTTCAACATCTTTGTCGGCGATATGGACAGTGGGATAGAGTGCACCCTCAGCAAGTTCGCCGATGACACCAAGCTGTGTGGTGCTGTCAACACGCTGGAAGGGAGGGATGTCATCCAGAGGGACCTGGACAGGCTGGAGAGGTGGGCCCGTGCCAACCTCATGAAGTTCAACCAGGCCAAGTGCAAGGTCCTGCACCTGGGTCATGGCAATCCCAGGCACAAATACAGACTGGTCGGAGAATGGATGGAGAGAAGCCCTGAGGAGAAGGACTTGGGAGTGATGGTGGACGAGAGGCTCAACATGAGCCGGCAATGCGCCCTGGCGGCCCAGAAGGCCAACCGCATCCTGGGCTGCATCAAGAGGAGCGTGGCCAGCAGGTCGAGGGAGGTGATTCTGCCCCTCTACTCTGCCCTGGTGAGACCCCACCTGGAGTACTGTGTCCAGTTCTGGAGCCCCCAACATAAGAAGGACATGAATCAGTTGGAGAAGGTCCAGAGGAGGGCCACGAAGGTGATCAGAGGGCTGGAGCACCTCTCCTATGAGGACAGGCTGAGAGAGTTGTGGCTGTTCAGCCTGGAGAAGAGGAGGCTCCGGGGAGACCTGATAGCGGTCTTCCAGTACCTCAAGGGGGCCTACAGGAAAGATGGGGAGAGGCTGTTCAGTACGGCCTGTTGTGATAGGACAAGGGGTAATGGGTTTAAATTAGAGGGAGGTAGATTTAGATTAGATATTAGGAAAAAAAAATTCACAATGAGAGTTGTAGAGCACTGGAACAGGTTGCCCAGAGAGGTGGTGGATGCCCCATCCCTTGAAACGTTCAAGGCCAGGCTGGATGAGGCTCTGAGCAACCTGATCTAGTCAGGGATGTCCCTGCTCCTTGCAGGGGGGTTGGACTAGATGACCTTTGAAGGTCCCTTCCAACTCTAACCGTTCTATGATTCTATGACTTCTCCTTTTCAATACATTGCAACAGATAAAGACCTAGTGTTTTAAGATCTTCAACCAAAAGACTTGGCAATATAACAGCATCTAGCAGTAATATTTTTTCAGATGTTAGTGTTTCACCATGGGTGCTAGACCCTGTCCAGCTCTTTCAGTTGATGTCTTAGAATCAGATAATCTTAGCACAAAAATCTGCTGAGAAAAGAGATCTATAGCTGAAGTGCTGCACAAATTCATGCATGTACATCATATCTGAGTTAATCTCAGAAATCATAAATGGAAAAAAAAAATCCCCAAGTTGTCTAGGATCTCCCACCAGCTCATCTTTTCTTAAGTCTTCATTTATTGTAATGACAGTGCAATTCTTTGTGGAGATGAATGCTATTTTTTTAATGACCAACCAGATAAACATATAACAGTATTTCAGGTAAATGTAAGGAAACAAATCTATTGAATTTGCCTTAGAAAATCAGTAAATGCTGACCTATGCCAAATGTTAAGAATTTTCTCCCTGACATAGCTGGATAGAGGATAGAAAACCTGTGAAAAAAAGCCTGAGCCAGTAGTATATGTAAATGCTGTGCTGCTGCATTTTATGCCTCAAAGACAATTCAATTATATGTAGCTCAATATTAGTTTGTTCCATGTTTTCATCTTTACCTTTAATTCACAGCTAATTTTACTCAGGAAACAAAAAACTCTGTTAAAGTCTTCAACTGAATAGTGTGTGACACAGACAGTGCTCAGGGAAAATCCCAGCCATGCCCTGGAAGGTTTGCTTCCACAGTGTCTGGATATGTGGTGTAGGTTGTATGTAGGCACATTGGTGTGATTCAAGCTCCAAAGATTTGTCTGGAAGCCTGGAGGAAGCACTGGTTTGGGTTTGAGAAGACGTGCTATTTGATGAGTCTGCTATATAAGGCATTTGAGAACTTGGCAAATCCTTTCGTTCACAAGCATTGTCAGTTCAGTGCCTGAATACCCTAAATCTAGCCCCAGAAATCTTCGTGCTTGTGTTCCTGGCACAGCACTAACACAAGAGGTCAAGCTTTTTCTTCTGTATCTTATTGAGACTATGAGGTCTGTAGGGGTAAGATTCTTTCATTCTTACAGTCAGAAGTTTGAGAGCAATGTTGAGTTAGGCTTATCGGTGCCCTTGAAGTTCATATTTGGCATCTTTAGCATCCATAGGCTCCCTGGATATGTTCAAAATCTGGCCTTTCATCCATGCCATAATAGGATTGGTTCTTTAAGAATATTTCTTCATATTTCTTCTCCTTCTTCTCCTTTTTTCTACTGATATCCCAAAGTAGGAAACTTCCACCATTCCCTTGAATTGTTTGGGGTTGTATCAGAGGCTGATGAAGGCAGAAGAAATTGATACCAGTCCTGCAACTTGTCTTGATGTGTGTAAGTATCCTGCCAAACTGTGTTACAGCCTATTGAATGGGTCTGTTGCTGGCTGCACCTGGAATGTATAAAATGCTCACTCAAAATTAACAACTATCATTTTAATCTTACCCTTTCTGTTCTTAATCTGAGGCAGATGTATCTAGGTTAGCTCCACTTCAGCTTCCACAGTAACAGATCTTTTTCTGGGATCAGAAAAAAAAGATGTAAATTATTTTAATGTGGCAGGTGTTTCAACCAAATATCCTGGGATCAAACTAACATTTATCAAGTACCTTGAATCACAGCTTCATGGACTCAGTAGGCATTGCCCATGGGGAAGCAATGCATCAGCAGGCAGAGAAGCTTAGTACACAAAGAAGGAGAATAACAAATCACAAATCAACAAACACAATTGTATTAAACATGCTGCCCAGGGATGCTTTCCTCTGGCAAGAAAATACTCAGATACAAACTTACTATTATGAGTTTAATAAACCAACTGTAGGTAGATCATAGTTGTTTGGTAACATGCAAGCAGTCAGGAAACTGAGCTCCATTTCAAATTCCTGCTTGTCATATCCTTGGTCCTGGGAGAGATCGTTATTTGTGTTCAATTAAACTGAGTATGACAGAATCTCACCAAATATTGGCCTATTGAGTTGTTTTTGCTAAAATTTGAATAACATGTTATTATGAATTATGGGTTTGCTAGATTAGTAAGGATATTAAAAGAAGTAAAAAGAGATGGGACATTGTAAGATTTCTGAGCAGCTGACATGTTTGGCCTATTATTTTATAGCTGAGTTCATTTGGAAAGACACATGAGTTTCAGGACTCTTAAATGCCGTGCCAAATAAATTAGATAGATGGGAATGAGCTTTGCAATATGTTTTGGTTAGTCAAAATCTGAGATGTTCTCCTTTTAACTTATTAGTTAAATAAGTTAAATTAGTATTCCCCATAACTACATTCTTTCACATCACCTTCTAATCCCTTTTAGTTTTGTACTGGGATCAAGCTAAACATAGCCAGTTAAAGTCAAGGTGATACAAGGGGCTTTGTTATTTTTGCTACTCTCAGACCAAGTAGCCAGCCTGCTAAATGAGGACTACTGCCTTGGTTATTGCTATAGCTAGAAGATCCACAGTGGTTGGGCAGGTAACTGCTTGCAAGAATGAGGATATCCTGGGAGCTCCGGCAGTCTGTGGGAACTTTGCCTGTTTCCCTGTGCTGGACCATAAACAGATAATTCCTGGCATTTCAGCCTGGTAGCTCCAAATTTCTCACATGGGAAATAACAAATGAATGTAATATCTCTGGCACTCATATAATGTAACATCAGGAGCTGGTAAAAGACACAGAGACCACGCTGAAGCCAACCTAATGCTTCCCACACAATAGTCGTGTGTGGTTTTCAAGTGTTTTCAAGTGTTCTGTTTCTGGAGGAAAAGTAGTCTGAGTGTCTTGGTGGCACTGCTCAGATGGAATAGATTGGAGGCTGTTCAGATGTATGGCATGAGAGGTCACCTGTTTTCTCCATCCTGTTTTGTAGTTTTCTGTTGTCTTTACCTTAGTTTGTTTCCTCTTATTTCGGAGGCAAAAGCACTGGGACAGTTCTTACTCCGGGAGACTAGGAGGCACTGTTGCTTATACTTTATACCACAATTAGGACTCTACACAGTGCATTAAAATTAATAGTAAAACTGTTTCCCCTCTGTTTTCTGGCTCTGCCATCCCCTACTTTTTCAGAAGGCCTTCCTTATCAGTTAGATACTATAGTTTCTGTCAGTGGCAGCTCATAACAAAGCCTATACCAGAACATGTCTTAATTGCGCATCCTTCAACTCTTTATTTTCTTTTTCATTTCTCAGCTACTTTAATGCTGTCTTAATAGCAGTTTTCTCTGAAGGTGTCTTTTCAGGGCTTCTTTTCAAATAAATTGATGTTGAAATGATCATAACATAGCTTCTCTTAGTGGTTTTGTTTTTTGGTTGGTTTTTTTTTTAATGCACAAAATTATCTCAATTGGCATTAAGTTCAGGGAGTCAAAAGGTCAAATGTGCCTTCATAAATCTGAGATTACTTCACTGAAGTCTTTGAATTTGCAGTCTCTTAACAGAGAGCACAAGTTGACCCGAGAGCCCACAATATTAGCTCTAATGGGAAATTTAGAATTTTCTGATGCACTGAATTCAATGACACGTTGGTAGGATTATCTGAGGATGGAAAGCAAGTGTTTGCTGTACCATAGATTTCCTTTCTCCTCAGTATGCATATCTACTCTGTTCGAATGGTGAATTACAGTGACTGAGATTCAGAGTGATCATGTTAATAAACTGGATTGAATTCAAAACAGCACTTTTGCTGGGAGGATTTTTCTTCCCTTTTTCAAGTGAAGATGTGGGCCAGGGTTTGGGTTTATTTTGTTCTCCCACAATATTACCCCAGTGATTACTTGGGAGCAGCAGTAATCAACAGGAAGGCCCCAGGCCATTAATAAGGGATGCACAAGGTGAGCAGTAGTGGTATGTGGAGCCTTTTAACTTGCACAATGGTACTCTGAATGGCAGTACTGATCTTGTGCTCAGCATTATTCATTAAGTTTTTGCAATTTATTAACATGTAAATGACTGTGTGTCTTAGTCATGGAAGTTTCCAGGTAAAAGTGCTTTCTTTTCTTTCTTTTTACTCGTTAACTTCTTAATAAATGGAGTTCTGCATCTGCAGTGCCCTATCTCTTATTTGCTTGTTTACAGTATCAATCACATCCTTGTTTTACCTTGTCTCGGGGCTATGTGTTTGTTTGCACTCTTCTATCAATGATAATCAAGGATCTGATCAAATCTACTTCTCTTTGTCTTAACTTTGTAGACCTTGCTGATTAATGTGGGATAATAGAGGAAATGCAGTAGAAAGGCTGTTCATGAGGTCTGTATACACAACATGATGTTTTAAACTTCACCCCAAATGTGTTTTTCTTCCATGTCCTGCTGTCCCCTGTTTATCCATTCATGCCTTTCCCAACTTTGTTTTCAGAACCCTGCTCAGAGCAATGTTGGCCTTCTGGGCAGAACTGAGGAAGTTAAGACTGCAGTCCTGTCTCTGCCAGTGTCCTGGTGAATCCCTTCTTCCTGCTGTGTTGGCTGGAGTGCTGCAAATCTAGTCCCTACTGCCAGGTCTGAGTGGTATTGTCATACATGATAAGAAGACTGGGTAACATGGTCCAGTGAGCTGATCCAGGTGCCTGCATTCTGTGCTGTCAGCAATCTGCACCTCTTCTGACCAGGCTACCCAAAACCCCAGGACAGCCACTCTTTCTATACACAGCTAGTCTATAACTGCAACACCAGATATTGAAGGGTCCAGATAAGCCAAGAATACCATAAGAAGACCTACCAAGGATAGCTAGTGGATGGATAAGACATGTTGCCATGCAACATATACTGGAGAAGTATCCAAGCTACCATTGCAGGGCCCATAGGGGGAGTAAAGGTATGCTAAGGTCAATCCTTGTTTTCTTCAATGTCCTGAACAGAATTTGGCCACAGTCAAATGAAGTATAACACTTGACTACTACAAAGCAACCTCATACATGCTTTGACCTGCATGGTAGGCCAAATGCCTTCCATGTTATATCAATTTAGCTCCCATAACAACAGCATCCACGTGATTCAGTGATAACCACATTGTAGTAATCTGTAAATATTTAAATTATAAATGATTGGCTTGTCAGTTTTGTCGTGTGTTTATATGCAAACAGATCTTATGACTAGCACTCCAGAAGTCACTAGGAATACTGCAGTGCTGAACGCTCAGAATGTTTTGTTGGTTGGGTCTGACCTGAATGTTAATCATGCTTTTCCTTAGATGAGCATTAAATCTCTTCTGCTTCTGAAGACCAACATCAAAATTCAAATATTTAATTTGCTCGTTGACATTTATTAAAATAGCTTCATGCTTGAATATCAAGTTAAGGCAGCGGCAGCTAATTTTGTTAGTTTAGGTGATGTTGGAAGTAAATTTAAATCTGATTGAGAAGCATTTAATACTCACTAAAAAAAGGAGGGAGTGAAAGGTCAATGGTATAAAATGTTGATATCTTGAGATACAGCAGAGTTTAAGTAAGATTTGACTTTTGAAGTAACTGAATGAAGCCTCAAAAACAGTTGCAACAGGGATATTTCAAAAGGTTAGGAGAGGGGTCTTTTAATGCTTCCCAGAATAGGTCTCAGTGTCCTAACAAGTCAGAGACCTCTTCTTGCCTGGAGATGAAGTAAGGGATGTTTGAAGGCTCTCAGCCTATTTATGTTCAAGTCTTACTCTTCGGCCTGAAAATTCTTGTGTTGGGAGGTTAAATGTGGGTTCAGTAGAGATGAACGTGTCCTGTGAGCATTTCACTTTACCAGAGAAGAAAGTTGCTAATTCAAAGGCTGCCATTTAAGTGGGAAAATATGTATATATATATGCACATATATTGTAGAAAGGCCTTGCTTTGAATTATATTATGTACATAAGGTCCTTTAACTTCCAAATAATACGAGGAAAGGCATTTACAATTATAGATGTAAAAGAAAGGCTGCATTTTTCAGTTAAGTTGAAAATATGAGAAGGATGGACAAAAATACTTACTGACCTCTTTAATAACATCTTCAGGTAACTGGCTGGTCTCCTATTAATAACTGGCTTGTTAGACATAATTCCAGCTTTAAACCACTTGCTTACATGATTGCTTGTACTGTTGGCCTGGAACACTGAATTGTGAATATATTGTTAAATGCCGTTTCGTTGTGAAACCATGTGGCTGTAACTGAGAGAAAGGTGTTTAATCAGCCAGGAGTAGGGATCAACTAGATGCATGTAAGTACAAAGGATTATTTTTTATCCTTTTAAGAAAAGCTTCTGAATATTTACAGATCAGTAGATCGGTACATATTTATTCAGTAAACAATGAAGGGCTAGTCTATTTTGCAAACAGTGAGAGATTTGTTTTGAGGGCTTCTGTTTTGGTTCTGTTTCATCACATTTCTCTAGAAACACTTATTTAGGACCCCTCTGATGGAGTTTTGCTGTTTCCTTAATCTCAACTGTCATGCTGAGCTAGCAATGACCTGCTGAAGAGGAGGTTAGTGTTAAGCAAAACTTTCCGATCTTAAAATATAGCTGTCAGACAACGTGCGCAGGGGTCCAGTGACTAAAATCAGTTTGAGTAAAGCTGCTTGTTTACCTAGGGAATACTTTTCTGGATTCTTAGTGGAGTGTCCTACAGAAAATCCTGAAAATTCATAAAACTCAGACTGAGAGTCAGTTTGAATTAACCTCAGCTGGGATTTCACACTGAAAAGTTCTTCCTGGGTGCTCTGTTTCAGGAATGCATGAGAGGTGGCATCTGATTATATTGAAGAATGCAGATAAGGACATTGCTGGTGACAATTAGTTTCTCAAATGCCTACCCTAGAAAAAAAGTGACCATCCTATTTTGCAAGCGATGAAAACATAGACACCAATCTCAGAGTGTTATGTGAATCACATCTGTTAGGGTTGTTTTTTTTTTGGCAGACGTGGCTTTTCTCTGAGAATTTTGAATTCTGTGTACAAAGTTTGGAGTGAGAAAGAACTTCTGTTGATAACATTGTTATGATAAAGATGCTTTAAAGGTCTTTAAGCAACTTTATAGATCAACATGGCTTTCCAGAGAGTAATTTTGTTCATTTATTTGTTTAAAATTGTATGGCAAAGTGTAGCGATGCTTTATTGTCTGTCTCTTACTGTCGATTTAGTTGAAGGAACACAGAACAATTTATTAAGGCATCTAAGTTCTAATTTTTTTTAAATTAATATTGAAAGGAAACAACAGTATTCATTGTCTCAGTCATTCAAGAAGAAGAATTTGGACCAACGCTCACTTGCTCTCCAAGCACAGTTTCCCACTGCCCTAGTATTCAGTTTCTCTGAGAAGTGGTGCTTGCTGCTAATTTACAGAGTACCTTTAGCAACAGATGAGCAACTTCCCATATGCTCTTTGAGAAACATGCCTTTCTGCAGTCTGGAAAGACCATATGTAGGAGAAAGCCAAGTCTATGGTTCTATGATTCTATTTTAATTCTATGTACTGTCATAGTCCTTGAATTAGGTCCAAGCAGTGTCAGTCTTCCTGGGCCTTTTGTGCTGAGAAGGCTGCTCTTCAAAGCCTCTAGAAGACAACTGAAAGTAAACTGCTTGGTCACA
Organism: Tetrax tetrax; assembly: GCA_009806455.1. Classification (NCBI taxonomy): domain Eukaryota; kingdom Metazoa; phylum Chordata; class Aves; order Otidiformes; family Otididae; genus Tetrax; species Tetrax tetrax. Next base: position 150,543 of record WHYT01016156.1, read on the forward strand.
GCAAGACACTCTCTGAGATGAGATCTAGAGCTGCTTAGGAGAATCCCCACTCAAAACCCCACAGCATTCGATTTTATGAAAACCAAAATTTTCCAACAACTCTCACTCTACTTTCCAGACTTATTTCTTGACAATCTGTCTGAAACCTCCAGGATCAGTAGCTCTTTCGAAGTCAATCACAGGAGCTGCCAGAGTATTTGGGTTCCCTATGCCAGGTAGAAACCTAGAGGGAGTTTCTGGGGTTTGTTAGTCCTCCCAGTAGTCTGATGAGTAATCAGACTTCTTGGATCTGTGGTCCTGGTAGCGTGGGGATTTGAAATTGATTGGCTTATGCTGAAGGAGGCAAAAATCATCTCTGAAATCAAGATTTCCAGGCTTCCCATGTTCTGTGCTAGGTGGCAAAATGTGTGTGCAAGCATGTGTATGCAATTGTATGGACTGTGGCTTTTCTTTACACAGATGTCAGAGTTTGGAATTGGAAGAAACCTCATATTGAAAAAACAATTTCGTTATGAAATCATATTTATCTTTTGTTTATAACTCAATCCAGGGTATCAGAAAATGAAGCCTTTCTAATTTGAGGCTGGATGCAAAACATATACTTGTCAGTCTGTCTGTACCCTCCTCAGAGCCCCATCATACTCTATGATCATTCAGACTCTATGTGAATACTCTTCTTTATTTTGCTCCTTCTTAGCTAATTTTAAGGATTTGGGGATAGCTTATTTTTTTAGCTCCTAATTCTTAGTTTGAGAGCAGTCTGAAATGAACTCTTCATTTTTCTTGAGCATGTTGAAGCTCATGATCTTTTAGTCAACTTCAAGAGGGAGAGTCATAGGTATTAGTAAGCTGCCAAGGAAACTCTTGTGTTTACACAAGTCTCTGTCATAACAACAGCAAGTGCAAGAAGAATTAATGTCAGCTTCTTTAGATAACACACCTGCTCCAGTCATGTGGGGCAAAGTGGCCCCCCAGAGGAAACAGCAGTTCCTGGAGGACTTGTCCCTAGGACTACTGCTTTCTCTTAGCTTCTGTATTGAGTAAGAAGTCACTGCAAGCAAGTCAAAAGAAGAAAGATTCAGCCTCCGTTGTTAAATATTGAAGGTCTTCTGAGCCCAAATAGATTGTTGAAGGTTACATACTCTGTTTTCAAATAAAAAGGCAAAAACAACTACTCAGTTCTTCCCAAATGATTCACCCTGACCTGTGTCTGGGGGCATTTGCTGTAGTAAGGTGTTGGGTCCAGCTGTGAAGAAAGAAGCATCACACAAGACTGTTTTTCAACTGCTCTTAGACACTAAGTGGTCAGATTTACTTGCCCACCTCTATTTGAGGGTGGGTATGATGTCTTGATCCTCTGCAGATAGGAGAATTTTGATGAGCAATATTGATTGCTCATCAATAAAGAGCTCTGAAAGCAGCTGTTAGTGATCTTGAGATCACGCACATGTAAAAGAAGAGATAAATGTGACAGCTGGTGATACATAGTGAAAGCAACATTTAAAAAGAGACTTCTCGCTCCTCCTTTCGTCCTGCTTCCTTGTCATTTCTCCAGCTGTGTCCAGGCTTAGATTTATCTGATCTTTCTCCAAATAGTTGCATTTCTGAAGGGCTGGCACAGCTGGGAACTAATGTCATTTGTATTTAATACAATACAGATAGAGATACAGAGATGAAAGACCTGACATTTCTACCAGCTGGGTCTAAGCCTTCACACTATCTATCTTTGCAGCTGTATGTAGATGCCAGACAGGAAGTGTCAACTCTCTAGCCAACAATCCATCCCAGAGCCTGCACCAGAGATGCAGGCAAAGCATCACACAGATACCATCAAGCTAAGCCTTCACTTTAATCCCCCATAGCACAGTGTTAAATACTCATACACCCACTGCACACACACCCCCTGCATTCATGAACCTATCCGCATGAACCGCCTCTCCTGTGCACACCTGCAGCCCATTCCTGCTAGCAGCCTCATTGCTGGGCTGTAAGCTCTGCCTAACAACACTCACCTGCTTGCTAATGTGACCCAACAATTCCCCCCCTATGCTAAATCATTCTAGTTTAAAGTTGAAATCTTCCAAAACCAGAATATAATACTTTCTCAAACCACTGATCCATGGTTCTATTAAATACATAACCAAAAGTAAACCAATGAGCTTGTTTCCCAAGCAAGTAAATTGAAAGCATTATATATAAAAATAAATGTTTCTCAAATCAAAGGCACAGTTAATTACAAATAATCCTGCAGAAATTTCTTTTTCCAACAATCTTCTTATACTTCTTAACTTTGAAATCAAATTAGTAGATGTCATGAAGAAAGCAAAAAACTGAGAGCTGTAAAAATGTTCCTGTGATTTACAGTCTTCATCCAGGTAGCTTCAAGCTCTGTTACAGTCTTTCATTGCATAACAGTTCTTTAACAAACTTGTCCACTTGAAACATGAATGTTTCTTAGTTTTTCTCCAAATTCTTTTGACAGCGTAGAGTCATGAAGTGGGGATAGAGCTTGAGTAAAGTTGATGTAGCACGTGAATTTTTTTTTTTTTTTTCCAAAAGTTCATTGTTACACTGGTGTCAGAATAGCCACAATCAGAATCTCTTAACATGTGTCCTGTGCAAAGAAAATTCACTCGGGCATTGGACATATGTCTGAACCCTTTACTGCTCGACGAATCCATTTAGCAAGTACCCACCGAGGACCACTCGCAGTTTGCATGCGCGCATAACCTCAGCCCACCTGCAGTAGTGGTACCGGCCCACACCATTCCAATGAGTCTGGATCACGGAAGCACACTGGAGCTCCTGCTAAGCGGGAAGATAATGTAGTCGAAAAATGCTGGAAAATTGGAGATATCTCCACTCCGGCCATTTGATTACTACTAGGGCTCTTGCTAGGAACTCATAATGCTCCCCAGGGGACACCTTCTTTCCCCCTCTAACTCGATCAAGCTGATGCTTGAGTGTCTGATGTGCCCGTTCCACTATGGCCTGGCCACCACTATTGCCTAGGATGCCAGTACGGTGTTCCACTCCCCAGTTCTGTAAGAAATTTTTGAACAAACTGCTTTTATAACAAGGTCCATTATCTGTTTTTATCTGTTGAGGCACCCCCAACGTAGCAAGTGCCACACAACAATGTCAGATAGCAGCACGTGCATTACCTTTGATTGCCGCAGTAGCATAGATGCGGCCGCTACAAGTGTCCACGCTTACATGAAGATATTTAAACCATCCAAAGGGGGAGTATTCTGTAATATCTTGCTGCCAAATCTGGTTTGCCTGAAGGCCTTATGGGTTAATACCCACGGCTATAGATGAGATGGACTGACAGCTAGGGCGAGCAGCAATAATTGCTCGTGCATCTGCCAAGGACACTCCAAAAGTTCTGGCGAGCTCAAGCCCCTTGATGGAAGAACTGACAAGATAATTGAGCTCCCACCGCCGCCACCTGTAACGGAGTACTTGCGGCCTCATCTGCTCGACGATTTCCTTCTGTCATGGCCCCCGGTAACATAGTGTGCCTATTGATATGCACAAAAAAGATAGGTATGCTGCGTTACTCTAATGCACTTTGAAGCAGTCGTGCCGAGGTTGTAGTTCCGGGTAAACTGAGTCCACAGCAAAGAGCCAAATCGGTAGCAATACTCACTGTCAGTCACAATATTTATCGGGATACTGATCCATCTGTGTATGGTGCATGTTATCACTAATAACTTCAAACTTTGAATAGAACCTTTTGCCTTCCAGACTTCTGTGTGCCAGGCTCCCTGGTCATACCAAGCAATAGCCGCTTGCTGAGTCCGTCCAGAGGCATACATAAATACAGTAAGCCCCTCCACCGGGGTCATTATAATTGGGCTAACTGGCAGTACTGTGACTGACCCTAATGCCCTTAGCGCTGCACATGGCTGGACTGGACAAATGTCACCAGAAAAGTGTGCTAGTGCCCCCTGAATGTTGGTATCCATCATTATTAAATTGCCCAATGTTGTGACAGATAACAAGGTGGACAGGATGTGAGGATGTTTTCCTGACGGTTGCCAACAGCGAAGCTGCCCTCGGCGTAGAACATCCCCTAGCAACTCTGTGTATTGGGTTGCAGCTTTTTTCCTGATAGAGGTAAAAAGCCACAGTAACGGACAAAATTGTTGCTGCTCATTCCATTGGAATACTACTCCATTCGCCCCCTCCTTTTGCAGGGCTATATGCAGTTCCAGTTTCAAGCCTGGCTGATATCTGGCCAGGGAGTTTTGACTTAGTTGAGAGGCTAAGTCCTGTAACAGCGTCAATTGCGCTTCAGTTAATTTACAAGGTGCAGCCAAATCTGGTGGGCCTGCTAAATCAATTATTAGGGGACCCAATTCCTTATATGTGATAGGAATAAATTGTCACAACCATTGCAGATTTCCCACTAATATCTGCAAATCATGCAGAATCACCTCTTTCATTATGGTCAGCTTCTGTGGCTTTACCATTGTTCGCTCTACCAAGGTTCCCAGATACTGCATGGGAGTCTGCAACTGTACCTTTTCTGGAGCAACTATCAATCCCCAGTTCTGCAGGGCAGCTGTAAGCTGCTCAACTGCCTGTTCCACCCCCTCAGGCCCAGATATAATGATGTCATCCATATAATGATAAACCACCCAATCTCTATGGGCCTCCCGGAATTTTTGTAAAGCACAAGAAATATACAACTGACACAGAGTTGGGGAGTTTTTCATCCCTTGCGGTAATACTGTCCACTGCAGTCACCTTGCAGGCACCGCATTGTTGACTGTTGGAATCATCATGGCAAATTGCTTACTGTCATCAGGGTGCAATGGTATAGAGAAAAAACAGTCCTTAATGTCTATAACCACCACTGGCCAATTGTCCAGTAACATGGACGGCCAAGGCATACCTGGCTGTAGCGGTCCCATATCCTCCAGTACTGCATTTATTGCTCACAAGTCATGCAAAAATCACCAAGTCCCAGACTTCTTTTTTATCAAGAACACTGGACAATTCCAGGGACTTGTTGAGTGTATCAAATGCCCTGCCACCATTTCCCTATCTACTAACAAATTTAATTGATTCAATTTTTCTTCAGTTAATGGCCACTGATCCACCCATACTGGATTGTTGGTTAACTATGTCATTTTGATGCAGGGTTTCTCTGGAACAGTGGCCCCTGCTAAAGAGGCATCTCCATACTAAGCTGAACTTTAAGGGATTGCAAAATATCCCGACCCAGAAGGGAAACAGGCAGATTATCTAGTACATACAGTTGAATAACTGTCTCACCCCTCTCCCCTTTTATTGAGAGGCATACGGGGTATTGGCTCCGTAATGCTCTCTGATTGCCACCAACCCCTGTCAACGGGGCAGCCACTGGGGCTAAAGAAAGCTCTTTTGGCCAATTCGTCAGGGAAATTACCGTAACATCTGCCCCAGTATCCAACATGGCCTCAAAACACTTTACTGGTTGTGTGTCCACTTCCGTGGAAGGGTACCTGCCTGGACGTAGCTCACACACAACTACCAGGCACGTTGAAAGATCAAGTAATAAACCAAAAGTCAATCCTTGGCCAAGTTTCTCCAGAACATCAAAACCTCTTCAGGCTGCTTATTTAAAGTATCTTCACTTAGCTTTTCCAGTTTGCTCTTCGGCCCTGCCTGCTGCTGCCCTTTAAAACGGGGCTTGCGCCCTCCCTCGGCGGCCGCCACCGCTCTCGGCCTCTCTCAGGCAAACAGCCACTACGGCTGCTTCGCTGCCCCTCCCCCTGTCCATAATCCATAAATCCTCAGGGAGAGGTGGCAAGCCAGTCTTGCCCTTTCTCAAATTCACAAACGGTGAAGCCCAAGGGGCAAAAGGAGAGACAGAGGGCATTTCTAAGACTTCATATTTGGGAGGTTGCTTCTCCAGTTCAAACATTTCTGGTAAGCAAGGCACAATACACAGGGGGGCACACCCAAATTCTACTATCCCTTTACCACCATCTGAGGCTCCCAGCTGAACCAGGCAGAGTATGGGAGCACCACTCCTCATTTCTTCCGCCGCTTTTCTCCCGGTGCCGGGGCCCGCCTTGGCCACTACCGGCACCTGGGGCTGTTCCGTCACCCGCTCCTTGCTGCCCCTCCACAGCCTTACAAAAACAAAGGCAAGGACAAGGGCCAGGTCGGTGAAGAGTAACGGGACAACCAAGTACCAGTCCAGGGCCACTCTATCACTTCTTTTGAGTTGTTAACCACGCCCTTTTTTTCTGCATCCATTGGATGAATTCTGTCAATGGTGTCATATGCATGGGACACTTTATCTCTTCACCCAATGCCTTTAAAACCTATCCACAATGGATGCCATTCTAACAACAAACAAGCACAACCACCCCACAGCCACGACTCAAATTTGTCCGGATCACAGCCGCACTGATAGCCCCAACCACATCAACAGTCACAATTTAAACCCATCCAGACCACAGCTGCACCAACGGCCCCAACCGCACCAATGGTTGAGGGTCACCAGTTGTCAGCGCAAGACAACTTACAGACCCACCTTTATCAGGATTCCATCCTGGGGAGACATGTCAGGGTCACCACTTGTCAGCTCTCTAGCCAATAATCCATCCCAGGACACACTGGAGCCCCACTCTATGGAAGGCAAAGCATCACACAGATACCATCAAGCTAAGCCTTCACCTTAATCCCCCATAGCACAGTGTTAAATACCCGTACACCTGCTGCGCACATGCCCCCTGCACTCGTGAACCTATCCGCGTGAACCGCCTCTCCTGTGCACACCTGCAGCCCATTCCTGCTAGCAGCCTCATTGCTGGGCTGTAAGCTCTGCCTAACAACACTCACCTGCTTGCTAATGTGACCCAACAGGAAGGAGACTTGCTTGTCTTTATGGTGCATTGTTTATCAGCTCTAGCAAGAGAAGGAAAAATTACTAGCATTGAGTACTTTTATGAAACTATGCAAAATCTCGGCATCACATTGCGGTTTTTCTCCGCTGTTAATTGAACTCTTATGGCTGTGACCAACCCCTTTGCCTTTGGGACAACATTGAAGATGTAGGCTTAAACATGAGCTAAATCCTTCTTAGAGAATATTAGAATCCCAGGGCTGTAAATAGCATGTTACATGTCTATTCAAAAGAATCCTTAGCAGTGTAGTTGCTGCACTTCCATCATTTATCTGCTTTGGCAGGCAGTGGGAAGCTGTGTCTAGCTAGCTGTCCATTATTGCCATCCATTGTAATATACATATGTGGCCAGCTTGCTCTCAGATTGTGAGGTAAACTGTTTTTAAACTAAGGCAGGTATTGATAGATGGAATGGATGACAACTTCTCCTGCAAGTGATAGAGGAGCCAACAAGGAGGGGTGCTATGCTGGATGTCGTTCTCACCAACAGGGAGGGGCTGGTGGGGGATGTGAAACTCAAGGGCAGCCTTGGCTGAAGTGACCATGAGATGGTGGAGTTCAAGATACGTGGGGCAGTGAGGAGGCTGCGCAACAAGCTCTCTGCCCTGGACTTCAGGAGGGCAGACTTTGGCCTCTTCAGGGATCTGATGGGCAAAGTGCCATGGGATACAGCCCAGAAGGGAAGAAGGACCCAGGAAAGTTGGTTGATACTCAAGGAGCACCTCCTCCAAGCTCAGAAGACGTGCATCCCAATGAAGAGTAAGTCAGGCAAAAACGCCAGGAGGCCTGCATGGATCAAGAAGGAGCTCCTGGACCAACTGAAAGTAAAGAAGAAAGCCTATAGAGGGTGGAAGGAAGGACAGGTAGCCTAGGAGGACTACAGAGAGGTTGTGCGAGCGGCCAGGGATCGGGTGAGGAAGGCTAAAGCCCTGATGGAATTGAATCTGGCCAGGGATGTCAAAAACAACAAGAAAGGCTTCTATAGGTACATTGGGGACAGAAGAAAGTCCAAGGATGATGTAGGCCCTCTCAGGAAGGAAACAAGCGACCTGGTAATCTGAGACATGGAGAAGGCTGAGGTGCTTAATGACTTTTTTCCCTCAGTCTTCACTGATAAGTGCTCTAGCCACATCACCCAAGTTGCGTAAGGCGAAAGAAGGTACTGGGAGAACAAGGAACTGCCCACTGTAGCAGAAGAGCAGATTTGGAAGTTGCCAAGATGCTGTCCATCATATTTGAGAAGTCATGGCAGGCTGGTAAGGTTTCCATAACATCTTTGTCGGCGATATGGACAGTGGGATTGAGTGCACCCTCAGCAAGTTTGCCAACAACACCAAGCTGTGTGGTGTGGTTGGCATGCTGGAGGGGAGGGATGCCATCCAGAGGGACCCTGACAAATGTGCCCATCAAATGGGCCAATGCAAACTTCATGAAGTAAAACAAGGCCAAGTGCAAGGTCCTGCACATGGGTCAGAGCAATCCCAGACACAAATACAGGCTGGGCGGAGAATGGATTGACAGCACCACTGAGGAGAAGGATTTGGGAGTGCTGGTGGATGAGAAGCTCAACATGAGCCACCAATGCACGCTTGCAGCCCAGAAAGCCAACCACATCCTGGGCTGCATCCAAAGAAGCATGGCCAGCAGGTCGAGGGATGTAATTCTGCTCCTCTACTCTGCTCTGGTGAGACCCCACCTGGAGTACTGTGTCAAGTTCTGGAGCCCCCAACATAAGAAGGACATGGACCAGTTGGAGAGGGTCCAGAGGAGAGCCACGAAGATGATAAGAGGGCTGGAGCACCTCTCCTATGAGGACAGGCTGAGAGAGTTGGGGCTGTTCAGCCTGGAGAAGAGAAGGCTCCGGGAAGACCTTATAGTGGTCTTCCAGTACCTCAAGGGGACCTACAGGAAAGACGAGGAGAAACTTTTCAGCCGGGCCTGTTGCAGTAGGATGAGGGGTAATGGTTTTAAAATAGAGGGAGGTAGAATCAGGTTTGATATTAGGAAAATATTTTTTACAATGAGGGTGGTAGAACACTGGAACAGGTTGCCCAGAGAGGTGGTGGATGCCCCATCCCTGGAAACGTTCAAGGCCAGGTTGGATGAGGGTCTGAGCAGACTGATCTATTCGGGGATGTCCCTGCTCCTTGCAGGGTGGGTTGCACTGGATGACCTTGAAAGGTCCCTTCCCACTGTCATGTTCCGGTTTCGGACGAGAGGAAGGCCCCCTTGCGTTCCATCCGACCTCAGACGAGTCTGGGAGGCTGGGGGCGGCTGGGCCCACCTCTCACACACCGGAGCGTGGTTTTGTTCGTATTCTCGGGAAACAGAATTAAGACTCAAAACGGAGTCAAGTGCCAGGTGACTTTATTAACCCGACAATAAGTTTGCAAATGGAAGAGAAAGGAGGGAAAGAAAGGAAAGAGGGGAAAGAGTTCC